>JAHZMX010006445.1:0-19341 GCA_027743895.1 Seira musarum | reverse complement strand
CCTTTCTAATGGTGCAAACCATTTTTTTGTCAGTTGAATGGTTCTTGAGAACATTCAAACCGCAGTTGCTAGAATTAACATTAAGGATTTTGGTGTCACGTTTTATATAGTAGATGATGAATCAATAGGGAAGTGATGCACATTGCCAAAGCCGAAAACATTATACTTTTGACCAGGCCGGTGTAATCTCATTTTCCATGCATGTGACTCATTTAAAAGACATGCAAAATCACTAAACTGTAAATAAAAAAGGAAGTCTTCAAACAATCGTTAAACAAATGCGCTCTTGCCACGAATGACTTCGAATTGCAACCAGTAAGATCCTAGTTGATGGCCAATGACGATTGATTTGGTGATGATAACGATCACATTTGAATCAAGGAAACATTTATTAAGTAATTTAACGTTCAACGTTTATATCACTCAGCGATGATTAAATTCCCGTTCTGTAAGATTCATGTTGTGTTGTGGCAAACATAAAATCATAAACCTCATTTTATTTTTAGACATTCAAAAGCAATCAAGAAGTTTGCGGTGAGAGGGTGGAGTTCTTTATGTCTTCATCTTTTCAGGAACAAGGAAAATCCATAAAATTCTGAATTGACATAATTTCTGTCAATATTTAGCAATTCCTCACACGCAGCGGAATAGTAAACAGAAAATACCTCATGGAAAAATGAGGGAGACATGACAAGATGAATAACAAAAATATTGTCCATGCCAAAAACCTTTGGCAATTTTATTTGTGGATTTTTTCTTCAAAACTGAGCTTGAGCAATAAACTGAGGAATGACACGGCATGCAAAGAATGAAGAATACAATTAATGACATTGTTGGCCACGACAGTTATGGTATGAATAATATATTTTTGTGCAAAGAAGAAATATGACTGAAGAGAAGAACAGGCAAACCAAATACTAAACTGATTGTAATGTGGGCCACATTATGTGGCATGCATCAATTTTTCAAGGTGAAGGTAAAGTAACCATTTAACTGCTTACAAAGTTAGGACCGAGTGTTTGATAAGCAAGTGATACTACTTTATCTTAGGCGAACAAAAATGCGAGTGGCTACACAATCAGAAAGAAAATCAATATTGATTCCATTGCAATAAAGTTGATTTGACATGACATACCCATACAATGAACTCGTTCTATGACAGACTAACAAGGTAGTATCTCGGTCGACGGTTATAAAAAACGACAATATATAAGTTTTTCTTGATTCCATCGGATTCAGCATATCAACAAGGCTATAGCATATAGGCACTTTTGAACCCAATGCTTTTCCAACACCGTTAAAGGACGGTTACATATACATCGATTTGTATTCCAATAACCCAACTTTCATTTGCATCATCATCTACAACTTCATTTTCCTGCTTAACGACTCTTCTAAATATTCTACCGTCCAAAATTTATCACAAATTTCCTCTGAGAAACGCTTTTCGATTGATAAACATGAAATTGTAAATCCAAAACCCATTTACCGATTCAATATGACAGCCAAGCAGACAAATATAACCGTCTACTAACGGCGTTAGAAAAGCAATAGGTTCAAAAGTGCCTATATGCCGTAACCTTCTTGACATGCTGAATCCGATGGAATCAAGCAAAACTGGCAAATTGCCGTTTTTTATAACCGTCGACCGCGATACTATCTTGTAAGTGGAGAAAACAACTCTGCTGCCGTTGTCTGCAGGGACTCTTAGTGAGAACCTTTCCGGGTTTCACGGACTCTCGATACCACTAACAATCGATTTGTTTTAGTTTTAATCTAAAATGTTTACTGTGCTTTTGCGTGCAAATTCTGGGAGAAGCCTTGCTCATATTGAAAATGCTTGCTCATCTTTGCGTAATTGCCTCGCTTACAAAAAGGAATCCATTTCGATCAGTGAGTACAGTTTGAAATTGAAATATCAAGTTTTCAATACTAGAGCCAAGGTTAGAAAAATTAATGAATTTGAAATCACACTTGTACTTACTTAACAAATTCTAGAGAACCTCTTTACAAAGATTTCACAATCAGTGTTTTTTTTCTCCCTCCATCTATGCTTATGAATAAAAATCGTTGTCTTTTTATTTTAAAACGAAGAAAGCAATTTGTATGTTTAAGAGCAGGAAAGAAAAAAGAGCTTACCACGAGCAATGTATTTGAAATGATGACGAAGGTAAAAGTTTTCACTGCCGAAAAGAGACCCCGTTTTGATGGATTTCAAAAGGAAGAATTTAATAGGGACAAATGAAATCTGGAAACGGGATCAAGATTTTTAAGCCCTCTACTTGGAAGGAAAAGGAATGGTATTTAGGCAGGCACATGCAATCCTCTTTTAAAGAAAAGGTTTATGCTTTTAAAATATGATTAGGAATGTACTTATATGCAGGACGGAAGAGGAAAGGAAAATCCTCGTTGGTCCTATTTCCATGTGTTGTATTCTTGATGCTGAAATTAAAATACAAAAAAATCATCTTCTGAATAAGTAAAACTTCGAAATTTCCCAGATCTTGACAATAGAATCTCCCAAATGGGGAAACAGTAATGAAACTAAAGGGCGTGCACGTAAGTAAAAAAACCCGGGTTCAATTCAGGAACCATGTATTCAAATCTATTCAGATTGGTTGGGTCTCAATAGCAAGGGATAGGTAACAAAAATAGCTGGATGATAACGTTTGAAGGAAGGAACCCACAAACTTGTACATGTCCCTTACATTGGATTGAATTTCAAAACCCCTGATATTCGTCATTCCTTAATCCTCGTGATTCGGAGTTCCTTGAGAAAAAATATTAAAATTTTATCGCTTGGATTACTTCGACATGAAAGTTTATTGTACTGACGATGAGCATATTGAGCAAATGAATATACTGAACAAGTAATCATCACAAAAGTTAAAAGGCAATTGACTACACAAAATATGTAGGTACATTATCATGCCTTTTTAATTTAAGTATTTTCGTCCATCAATTTCATTTCCATCTCGTTTTCCGAATACGATACAAAAGTTTCAAAACACGCAAAGATGGACGGAGTGACGGAGGACGACACATTCTGTGATATTTCGGAAAAGTGAAGTGCTAAACATATGCTTCATATCTTTATTCATTTGCATATGCTTTAATACCAATTTTTTGTGTCGACTTCTGCAGTAATATTCATAGAAAATGCCACATTAAAAATTGATGGTAACGTTTAGTTTGGTGCCATGTTTCAGTTTTTTCTGCATTGGCATTAATGCAAATTGACTATTCATTTCTTGGATGCGGAAATAGTAGTAAAGGGTACGCAACCGAACAGAAATGCAATGCTCGTGCTTGTGGATGAACACTCCAGTGGGAAAGAAGAATAAGAGTTTGGTTAACAACGGCTACAAGACAGGATAGACGGATTTAGGCACGGTGCATGGGCACTTATTGAATTTCTTCCTACCCGGTTGAGCCTAGAAAGATCTACCCACGGATTTTGTTCCTACTCTGGTGATAATAACAACACGTGCAAGTCTTAAATGAGTCGAAATGCTTCATAAATCTTATGTAATTCCACTCTTATTATTTTTGCAAATACTATTTTCGTGAAGTTTCACACTCCCTTTATTGTCATTGCATAGGTTTTTGCATGAAATTCGGAATTCTGCATGTCTTCCTTCTTTATATCAAGTTTTAATTGCATCAGGGAATGACTTTTTTGCATATAATTTAGAACAATGCTATAGCCTCGTAAGGACAGGCAAATGATGATGATGATTCATTTGTGAGAAAATATAAAACGCTATACTTACTTGTATAAGTAATGATGTCCTTGCAATATAGTCAAAATAATCACGATCACAATTTACGACACGTCCACATTTAAAACATGAAACAGGGAATCGATGGAAACGCACAATACAAATGTCATTAACCTAGTGTTATATATGAAGTATATATATTCACAAAATATTGTTTCAAACTTTTTCATTAAAAATGTGTATCTGGTTGGAAGCTCCCTGAAACGGAGAGAAAAATAAATTGGGAAAGTTTTGTAAATTGTAACTATTACGGGAATGCACAAAATGATATGATGGCACAAAATTAGTTGAAACAAACTACTAAACTATTTTTTTTGTTACTGACAATCGGATTGGTTATGTGGATCTTTTATCCCTGGACTGGACATTTACTGTCCTGCAATTTATATTTGCTAGCACCCTTCTCCGTTATCTATCATCATATATATTGTTCAATTTTTGTTAAGCTGTGAGTTTTTTTAGGTACACATGTTTCATTAAACCTGGACAAGAAAAACTGAAGTTTCTAAATGTAAGCAAAGCTATGCAGAAGGAGTACGAATACCGGATAAAAATTTCTTCTTCTGTCATAAAAGAAGCAGCAAAAAAACTACCAGGCTACTGAAGAACTGTAACTCTACCATCACCACCAACTGCTCAAGCTCAACTGAGGGCCAAAGGAAGAGGGGAAAGCATCCATAAGGCAACCAACGATGCGATGATGTGATGCACTTGTTTCATGAAGCGATGGTGCGTAGTGTTAACTAAGCTGAGACAACATTACGAATGAAGTACAACTACAACTGCAGTAAGTAAAGTAACAAGATAAAAGTGCAAAAAAAGTCTCCGATTCCTTTTTTCAGCCTTCAAAACCAATGCAATGCATCCGTGCAGAAAGGAAGTATGTATGTAAATCTAACGTAACTGCTTTTTGCAGTGAAGCCAAAACCGCAACACGAACGAGTATGTACTTATGTTTTACCACTTCATTATATTTTTTCTTTGATGAGGCATGGAACGCGAAAGTACAAATTAAAAGTGGTCGCTCTGAAATAAGAAATGAATCTAAATTAATTTGGAAAGAGTTTTGCAACTTAGAGAGTATTCTAAGAGCTGGAGAAATCAAAAATAAGCGATTCAACCAATTATAATAAAAGGGACGTTTTTAATTCACTACCAGTGTTTGTTGCGAAATGCATCTTCAAACGCAACTGCAAACTTTTCCTTCTTCAGTCTAACGAAACGACAAATCCAGGTTGTGAATAAGTTGTGATCTTAGCTACATTGACGATGTCGTTGATTATATTCGAGACCTGTTTAATTCCCAGTGAACTCACCTCATGTTCAATGTTTCTTTCTGCTTTTATTAGAAATTGTAATTAATGTGAAATTAATCGACCAAGCAAATAATTAATTTTTTAATGCAAAGTAATGTTAACACTGTATTTTTCAGCCGACTCAACTACCCTGGACAGGGGGTGTCGGTGTGGTCTCTTCTAAATAAAATAATAATAAATAAATACTATCCGTACTTTTAGTCAAATAGATACATTACAAAAATATATCAAACGGCTTTTCAGCAACATCCTAGTTTCTTTTTATTTGAAAATGGTTTCTTCCAGGTATCTCCGGGACTGCGACGAGTTTTAATCTGTACATTTTATTTGCATTCTAAAGAAATAAGTAGATAGTAGATTAATTATGCAAATAAAAAATCCACCAAGTAAATAATGTGAATAAAGAATAAACATCGAATTCACGTGTATTTCAAACCTTAATTTTATTAATAAACATGTTTCAAATTGAAGGTTTATCCTTTCACTATTAACATTTTTAGTTCAACATCAAGCTGCACATGATTCATAAGGATGATATAGCCAAACACGCTTCCTTTAACGATTCTATCAATCATTTAATTTCTAATCTACGTTTAATCCTTTTATAAAAATGAATTCGCTTAACTAACAATAAAAGCAAGAGAAGGACAAACTTAATTGCCAAAAATTGTTATGTTTGGCTCCATCGATTACAAAAGACTATGAAAATTGAAAGAATGGTTATTATTGCATTTCTCGGTCAATGTACAATTTGGCAATTAGAACACTTAATGAAAGATGTTTTTTGCAAAGCTTAATGAACTTTATCCTATTCTCGTTTCTTATTTATTGCGAATTGTCTGGACAGTTACTAATAATTTAATTAGTTCATGGTGATTGGAAAACCAATTTCAGCATGTGTCTCTACGATTCACTTGTTATCTGGATCTAATACATTTTGTAGATTTACGTGTTCCTGTCAGTCATGAGTTTGATTAAATCACTGGCTTAAGTAATAATCAGTCCAGTCGCATTCTATGCATTTCGCAGTTTTTTTAAAGGACGTATCACATTTGTGAAATGTGGAAATGCTGTCCAAACTGTAAATTCCATGTTTGAAAGAATAACATGTATTGTAATGTAACACAAGCAGCATAAAAATGCATCGGTACATAGCTTATGCTACAAGAGTCCAAAACCTTATTATGGAACTTCATAACCATACTGGTAGAAATCAAAGCCATCAACGTTATGGTAACAATGTTTATTGTGATAATGGACATGGGTAATTATAGAGTTCCATTCAAAGGGGGCCTGATGTACCTTCATAAATTAGCTCCGAATGCCGTAAATTATGTCCGTCAATTATCCTTGAGTTTCTAGTTCACTTAAATCTGTGTTACTACTCTGGTTTTATCCAGAACTAGAATAATGCTATATTTCATTAAATGAACGTAAACTGCCCGAACTGGATTATTCGACCCCAGAGAATTGATGTTTATAGCATTTATATAGCTTTATATACTCACAACACTAACACGAGGTTTTAAAATTTAAAGGAGAGTTTGCTTCATGCACACAAACTATACATGTGCGTGTGAAAATTTGGAAAATCAAAGTCTTCCAACATCAATGTCCTTTCTTTGTCCAGGTTTGGGCATTGTCACTGGTTGAAATCAGTGTTCGACTAAAATGGTTGAGGCAAAGGTATTCGTGAAGACGGTTAATGAGGTTTACTTTACACGAGTCTTGTCTCATTGATTTCAGTCCTGGCTTTCCCGAGTTTTCTCTTCTTTCCATTGAAAATTTCTTACCTCGATTTTGTTATTTCGTTCCCGTAAATTGGTTCCTTTCTCTTTCATTATTTCTAATCAAATTGTCATGTTCTTTATGTGAACGCAAACTTGAGAAAACAGTAGAGTTGCTCTTCTTCTAATTAGCTACTCCATGAAAACTTAACAAATGTTTGATCAATGATTTATTACGTAGCTGACGTCATCAGCGGGGTATTGATTTCGATTGGCATGTCTATGTGTCTGTGTAGATGATAACTTTCGAACGAGGTCACTGATTGACCTCAAATTTGGAACAAAAGCATCCTGATGCACTAGGGAGGACACCTATACTTTTTTTTAAATTTTTAGCTTAACTATTATCGGCAGGGTCAAAGGTTGAGATTTTTTCTGAAAGAAACATATGGCTTTTAATGGCTTATTCGAAAACCCTTGAAAAATAGAGACTGTTACTTTAAAATTTGGAAATTTTTTAACCGTCAACGGCAAAAGGCCGTTGAAATTTTTTTCATTACAACATATGGCTTGTAATAGCTCTTTTGAGAGCCCTTGGAATGTTGAGTATAACTGCTGTATTATTTTTTGAAATTCATTAACCGACAACGGCCCCGAGCGGTTAAATCTTTTTTTATGGAACATGGCGTGGATACCTCATTCGACAGGTCTCTTCAAACACTTTTCATTCAAACATGTTGGAATACCATTCATGTGAGGAATTCGTGGGTTCAAATGCGGGGAGCTGTTATCTTTGACAGCCTATGGAACTTGGCAAACATTAAAACATTATTCCGAGACCAATTCTTTTGCCGTTAACTCTGTTCAGCTACGTCATTATCGCTTCTTAACAGCACTAGTTATTATTTCTTTCTGCCTCGCGTGATTGTCTCTTCATTACGCTGTTACAAAAGACGAAAGACACATTTGACATTTTCGGCAATGACAAAAATGAAAATTCAAGTTGTTAAAACATTTTAAAAATCACTTTTAACCAGCAAAGAACTTTTATCTCGTGGACTTTCTTTGCAGTTTCAAGTTGGAATGAGTGTGTACTAATTACAATGGTATAAATGAGAACCTCTTTGCTAAACTAGAAATACCTTTTTGTTGGTAAATGGACACTTTACTTTCCGTCATGAAAGTAGTTAGTTAAACTAATAAGACGGATGACCAATACATATTTCCCAAAAAGGGAACAAGAAGGATTGTGGTGAATGAAATATAGCGTCTAAGATTGTAAACAAATTACTGTTTATGAATCCTACTTTATTTTAATCAATCATTTTATTATAAAAAAATATGTTGAGCGATGTAGCTAAATACTGTTGGCTCAAAAGGATTCACATGAATTATGTTGATGTCATGCATTCGTACAAAATCATTTCTATCCAACTCCAAATCGTTATTTCGAAAAGTGAAAATGATTTATAAACAGGTAAAGTTTTCTTCGAGAATGACCGTTATGAATATCGTGTTTTATCGTTAGCTTTTGTTTTCACATTGAATTTGATTTTGATATGCTATGAAATCGGACTGAAACCAGTGATCCAATCTTGTCCAGAAAATAAAATTTATGAGATCTGCATTTGATTCTTATTATGAAATATGCCTATATGAAATTGAAAACGAAGTATTTTAGTTGTTTTCTTTGTATGACTAAATATAAATGTTTTTGTGTGACGATGAACGTAACTAAATGTAAGCCAACAACTCGTTGTCTTCGACTACGCTCGTAACTTCCATCTGTGCTGCATCACCAAACCACCAATAATATATCCGTTTTGGCTTGGTTAAGTCAAGGTATGTTTTCATGGCTGTCGCCACTGCAGTTCCCATCAGCAGATTTTCCTTCGTCGAAAAGGCGAAGAGTCGACTCGTCGAAGAATTCTTCATGAGAGTATGCGAAACTCATGTAAAACAAGCATTTAATTATGTGCATACATATAAACATACAGTCTGTGAGGCGCAAAATTACTGTACTTTCATAACTGATTTGTACAAGTAGCCGGCATTGGCACTTGACATAATATCCTTTTGTTGAAATTGCAAAATCAAGCAAGAATTTTTATACGAAATCATACAATTCGATGCAACCAGTAATTAATGTGGCATGCTTTCCTTGATTTCAGCACGTTATCTTAAAATTGAAGTGAAACTTTATTTCAATCGATGAAGACTTATTTGAAAATTTAGGCAGTTCTCAATGGTTTTTTTCTAGTTTTACCCAAATAGCGTTTTGCTTATTAAATAGTTTCCCTTTTTCGTAGAAAAATTTAGCTACTAAGGTATACTAAGGTATTTCAGTCAAGAACCTGAAAAGAATTCATATGCAATGGATT
Source organism: Seira musarum (assembly GCA_027743895.1). Classification (NCBI taxonomy): domain Eukaryota; kingdom Metazoa; phylum Arthropoda; class Collembola; order Entomobryomorpha; family Entomobryidae; genus Seira; species Seira musarum. The sequence goes on along the minus strand of JAHZMX010006445.1, from coordinate 10,135 downwards.
GAATAAACATTGATTGATGAGATAGCAGAAACTGTGTTAAGGGGACATGCAGAAATAATAGGAGTTTCTGCACCAGAAGTAAAAGTAAAACTTTTGCTCTTGCTTTGAAACTTCAAATTCTGATTAAATACCAAAAAGGTAGCATTTTTGTTCTTTTTAGTACCTACAGCGTTTTATAACAAAACATTTTCTGGTTTCCATTAAAAACTATGCTTTGAAAATAATATCCATCAATTCTACCCAAGACAGGACAAACCCCAGTCATTCCGAATAAATAATTGTACTTATCAATGAGTGTTTTTAATGAATTGGGTTTTGCGATGGGTTTTGATACGTGATTTATGTGTATGAATTAAAATTCTATTGGATTTTCGATTTATTGACTACAAATCCGGTAGGTAGGCGGAGATTTTGGGTTCAAACAGTAAAGGTTTACTTTTGTATTATCCTCCCACCGGCTGGCTGAGGCTCATATTGTCATTTTTTGTCCACATTTCTAAATAAATAATTCCCGAACGTATATATAAACCGAATTTGTATGAAAGGTTTCTCCATAAATCTAATTGTAATAATAATAAGAAGCATAAGCATTAATAAGATTGAATTCATAAAGAAGTATCCTTATTCTTTCTACTACAAAAGCAATATCTACCCACCCACGAAAGCAAGCGATAAAACCAAAAGCACATTAAAGTCCGTATGGAACACGAACTCCATGCTTCCTCATCGAATATTTCCAAAGTATGGGGCTAAAGACTCAAGACATTTGGGTAAATGGAATGGAGATAATATGCATGAAAAAGAAATTAACACGCGTCTGTGTTCTCCGTAGCTTGGTTTAGCATGAAGCACATTATGCTCACTTGCTCGTATTCGATTCAAGTTGACGATGATATTATATGATGGTGACAAAATGGACAGAAGAAAAATTCATGCAATAATATTTCGCCAAAGACACAAGAGGATTTAAAGAAGGAATATGCGTGGATGCATGATGGAATTGTTTGTGATTGTAAATGACTGATAGATAAACACAAGCAAAAAGGAAGAAGGTGGTTCATTTTTATAGCCATTCTAAAGTGGGTGCTCGTATGAAAAGAGTTTTGCTTCTCGCTTCAAGCTTTCGCAGCTTGTCCCCGTGTCCTACTCAAAATTCTAATTTACTTTGGGAACTATAAAGCACTACTAACACGTCAGAACAGACAAGACAAGTGCCTTCTTCTTTCTGTTCTGCCGAACAACTCCAAGTGGTAAAAACTTTTTTTCTATGTGCCCACTTCAATTCGATTCCATCAGGAAAAGAAATCAATAATTTGGAATGGCTGATAGTTTACTTGGATATGGATGGTTGAAGGAATGGAAAAATATTTTTCCGAGAGGAAATTTTTCCCTCGCGTTTGTAGCCTGTGGTGTCCCTGAGAATAATTTGGGGGTTTGTAAAATGCTTATGCTTATCAGTCGCAATCAGTTCCACCCTTTAAGCTAATGTCACTCCACTCAAGAACTCTTTTTATTCATCCACTATTCATCGTATTTTTTTTCATGTGTCGCCTCATCATACTCTTGTCCCATTTACACCACTTTGGTAATGAGGAAAGTAAATACTATCAAAGGAAATAATAGTTTTTCTGGGGGAACGATGATGGTTTTGGTCTGGTCTAAATATTTACCAAACTACCGAAACTAAATGGTCGGACAGTGCCGTGGCCGGTATGATGGACATGACATTAAATGAAAAGATTCGTTCGTCTTTAAATTATTTACGTAGGTTACATTACTTAAGTTAAGAGCTAAAAGCATGGTCAGTAAGCATGAAAAAAACATCATTAACGTCATCTGCATTATCATATAGTAAGCCCATTTTCGCCATTACGTGCATGACAGCAAACAAAGTCCATTTTTTCAAGAACAATGACGAATGTGAACTTAAAAGTTCACAAAGTCATACACATGCCACAATCATCAACCACTACTGCCATGGCCGATGCAATGCAATCTCGGGGAAAATGTGACAAATTAGCGGGGAGAACTATCCTGTTCTGTCTGCCTACTTCAGAACTGGCTTTGCTTGACTTGGCTGAGTCAGTACAACTGACAGTTGTCTGCGATTTATTCAACAGCACAGAACCCATAAGAGACCTGCAGTGCAGACTAAAGTTTCTACCTAAAAGTTTCTCATAAACAAAGTAATTATAATTTAGAGATGCGAACCGACTTTAACAATCGGTGGCGGACAACAAAGAAAATTTGGCTTTGAAATTAAAGATATCCACTCTTCAATGAGAAATCAAGTCGTCATACATTATTTCGTCAAAATAAAAATAATTCCAATTTAATTGGTTCGGGTCAATTCTGGAGGGAATTTGAACTGCCCATTCAAACTACCCGTCAAGATCTCCATTAAACACCCAACTATGGGTTTTTTTTTCAGTTTTGATATTTTTATTTAGTAATTTGATCGTCGTCTGGCCTGAGAAAAAAATGACTTGATAAATAGTCGAAGCAATTCATTCCTTTATCCTTCCTCGTTTGTTCCCATTCGCATTTGAAGGAAAAGCAAAAATTTTCTGCTGAATTGCATTCTGTTGAATGAGCGACTACAAACTACTACTTGTTGTTAGAAACTGTACCCGTATGCTCCCAAGAACAAAAATTCTCGCTGTGATTTCCACACACATATCACATCACCGCATCACATGAATGTCTATCTCTGTCCCTTTTCATTTGAGATCTTTTTTACGCGAGCGAGGAAGGATCGAATGGTAGAAACGAGGAAACTAACGTAATCTCATTTTTTCCTTTCCTTTCATTCAATTTACTCCTCTCTTCATCCGCCTATCATTAAAAACAGAAATCTCAAAGAAGCAAAGACAAGAAGAGCTCCATCGTGTTAATATGTAGTAGTAACGAGTAAGTAACTAACGAGGTGCATCCTTACGCATTCATTGCTTCTTGCTTGCACAGAAACAAGACATAAGAGGAAATATGAAAACAATCCTTGAAATACATTTTGAAAGTGTGATTGTGGATTGTGAATCTCGACAGATTTTTTTTTACATTTCCCTTATTACAATAGTGCATGGTTGCCTAAAATTACGGGAGAGTAGAGCGTAAGCTCATTTGATTTTTAACCTGATTTAGTATAAATTCCATTTTTCCATTCATATAAGTATTGTTCGGCCAATTTATTTCTGGATGATCGTTATCCTAGGGCAAACAAAACGTAAATTGGAAGTAAGTAAAGAGAAAAGGGCCCACCAAACTAAACAAATGAAATTTTTTGTCAAACTACTTTTAACTTTTAACTGATGGTGAGATTCCAAATAATTTTTGTTTCATTTCGATTTCCAATAGCCCAATTGCATGCATTCTTTGTTCTTCTTTGCACTTAAAAAACTGGACTTATAGTGTGGGTGATGATTGCCGTGTTTGGACTGTATGTATATAGGAATTATATTCATGACTTTTGCTGTTATTCTCTAGTAAAATGAGGGAAGACAAACCAAAAGGAAACCGAGTTTGAAGTTTTGAAGATGTGAATGTGGGGATGATGGGATAATGATAATGTTACTTTAACACAAGTTTGCTCTTTGAAGAAAAAAAGTCTTTTTATTTGACTTGATTCAGCTGAAGTGCTACTTTTGCTTTGCTCCTTTTAAGCCTTTAGCTTTGCATGCTTACTTTAGCACTGCCGTTTTTGCTTGCTTTATGCCTATGCCTCTTCTCTTCTTGTGTTCCGTTCTACCAATCTTTTATTTCGTCCTGTTACTTTTTCCTCATTTTTTCGCTCTTGTAAAATGGAATGAGGGAATAATATGTATGGCCAAAATAATGTTGTAAAGTAAGTTTAGCCTCTATATCACATAGGTCTCTTCTCTTCTCCTCCTCACATCATCGTCATCATCACATCAGCTTTTGCATTATCGTCATCATCGACAAGCTGTTTCAGTTTTGTTAGAGTCAGAAAGAAGTATGTTCTTTCGTTCACGGCAATATGCCTGCCTGCTGCCCTGACTTCATTTGATTTGGCCACTGACCCCCACAAATTTTGCAGCGGTGCGGTGATATGATCGTGGTTTGGTGCTCTAAGAAAAAAAGATAACTGGTGAAGTAAAGGAAATATAATAGGATTCCGAAACAAATAGAGCACAGGATAAATAAAAAAGGATTCCTGAGACGAAGACACAAGACTTTCTTTTCCATTATATTCACATTTCTTATTGCACGAACAAAACTTAATCTTTCCAATAAAAAATGTAGGCAGTTTGGAGGAAAAAGTCACACCTGTAAAAAAGACACCCCCTCAAATCAATATTCCCAACCGAACCTCACAACCAAATCTGTGACTAAATATGTAACTATCATTTACATTACAACTTAAATTAAGTCTTAGATTTTTAGACAGGAAAGAAGACAATCTTTGCATCGCTATTGTAATCCTAAATTACAGCACTGCCATTTAGTTATAAGTTTTTATATGAAAGTGAATTAAACACCTTTGTAAATCTGAGAATAATAATAATAATTAATCTGCCTAATTTATTCATTCTGCAAAGAGAAAAAAAACTCCTAATAGGCTTAATTAATTTAAATGTAGTCAATTCAACAGCTGGACCGTTGAATTCCTACTTTTTCTAAAGGGTTATTGTGCAACAATAGAAGTAACAAGTGCTAATAGAATTATAATTAGGTCATACTAGAGTCACATAATTAACCAAAGAAAAAAGTCAAAGAAGACAAGGATGATGGCCTAAAGAAATATGATGTGATTTGAGGTGTAATAAGATTTAAAGTCATACAAGCGTTGGAAAAACGTAATCAGAATCAGTCAAAATGGGAAAAAAGAAAAGTGACATTTACGTTTGTTTCCAAATTCTGCCTTTCAAGAATAAGGCAAATAAGTCAATATTCCAGTGCAAGTTTTGCGATCGTCAGTATCTTCAAAATGCAACGAAAATGGAGTCGCACATCATTACACAATGCCAAAAGGTTCCTGCAGCTATTCGTGCAAGCTACACAACAAAGCCGGGAAATGGTGGTGGGGGGAGTGGAGCGACCGCTCTGGCTGGGCTAAATCTGTCATTGATGAATAAACATGAAGATCTGGATGTGAATGATCTGATACGAGACTACAGTGATTCCTCAGCCAGTGATCAACCGGAGCATATGGTTGTAAATGTCAGTGTGCCGGGAATGTATCGAATGAGTAAGAACTCCTCTTCGTCATCCGCAGCAGGCAGCCGAAGTTCTCCTTCAATGGGGAACGGGGGAAGAGGTAGCTCACAACCTCCAAAAAACTCTCCTCCAACTTTCTCTTCCCTTTACAATTCATCATCTTCGTCACCTCAAAATTTGGTGAATTCTATGCAAATACGTGCGTACTCTCAACTAGTTACCGGAATCAATTCCGTGAACAACAATAGTAGCAATTCAAGTAATGGAAATGGTGGTGCTGGAGGAGGAAACAGGAATAAGCGTGCTAAACTTGACAATCATCCAAATAATAATAACAATAATAATAGTTTAAACAACAATAATTACTACACAATCGGAAATTCTGGGAGTGCACACAAGATACTTATTAAGCCGAGCCATGGTGTCCCTGCGACGAAAATTTCTAGTTTAGGGGCAAGTCGATCCAACAATGGAACAAACAACAATAATGGGAGTAGTAATAACAACAGCATTTTGGCGTCCGCCACCATTAGCAGTGTTGGGGGTACATCGATTCGAAAGATGAAGCCACCTCCTTTAACCGCTGGTGCTACTATTACGAAGAACGTTAATATGAATAATAACTTGATTACGGGATACAAGGACAAACTAAGCCGGGAAGAGACGGTAAAGCAAAACACATAAGTAATTCTGGTCCTACAAGCTGGAGAAAGCAGATTTTAAAAATTGAGATTGTTTCATAGGTCGAAATCTGGAGGCTACTTGCAAGAGCAATATATTCAGCAGACGTACCACTTTCCATCCTTGAAAATGAGCATTGGATCAACGTCATACACCGTATGTGCATCAACCTTTGCATTGAATTATAAGTGATTCAAATGACCAGTAATTGATTCATTTCTCCATTTTCTCAGGCATTCAACCATCTTTAACTCTCCCGAGTACAAGTATTCTATCAAACGCTCTATTAGACCAGGAATATGCCAGAATAAATCAAGAGATAGAAGAAAAAGTAGAGAAATCTCATTTTTCGGTGCTAGAATGTGTTACCGTTCCAGGAAGTCGAGCGTAAGTTTGAGAAAAAATGAGTTTCTTCACGACCCCTATAATGCTAACCTCTTTGTAATGCTTAACATTTAATAATCTCTATTAATTTTTTTTAGAGACGAGGTGACTTTGGTATTTTACTTAAACTGTGATGACTCTCCCAATCCTTTCTTCTACAAGACACACCGGATTTCCACTGCCGGTAACGCGGCGGAAGACGGAGGAGGATACACAAAAGACAACATGTCAAAAATCATAGAAGACATAATGCTGGACATAGGATTAAACAAAGTGGTAGCATTTATGAGTGACCTGACTCCAGAGATGGAAGGTACATGGGAGATTTTGCGTGATAAATTTCCGGGTTTGTTAACATTTGGGTGTGTAATTTACGGACTGAACTCCGTTCTTGATAAGATTTTAACACTGCCAGAAATAGTGAAAATGATTGATTTAATCAAGAAGCTATATAACAAAATTGAGAAATCTCAGGAGTTGAAGAAGCTCATTGAGGATGTCCTCGGGAAGAAGCACATTTCGCCTTATGATTCTTCTGAAGAGGATGCTGCTTGCGGATCTTCACTTTCCTCCTCCTGCTCCTCGAGTAGCGTTAATAATAATGATTCCAGTAAATTAAGTGGTAAACGAGATGCTAGTTGTTTCAATGGTACAGGTAGTAGCAGTAGTAGTGGTAGTAATAGTATTTATAGTCCATGCGGAGCTCTATTAACGAAATGGAAACTTGTCGGGAAGCTAATATCGCAGCTGATCTCAGAAAAAGCAGTTTATCAGCAACTATTAAGCAATCCGGATTCGAAAAAAGTTTTGGATGGAATGAGCTCCGACTCCCCGAATGGGAAAAGTGATCGCAGCCTTAGTAATCATTTGAGTAGTGAAAGTTTTTGGACGAGCCTTCAAAGTCTAAATAGTATAACGGTGCCTTGTCTTCAGTGGATTGACTCGCTGAAGCCAGATCGCGAATGCTCCGGTTTCTCGGAGGTACCGGAAGTGTTCAAGGAGCTAAAATCTATTTTACAAAGCCACCTTCGAAACTTTCCCGTTGATGATGTGACAAAGCAAAGTGTTCAAAAACACTTTCTCCAAGTGCAGAGAAAGTGTGTCAATGAAATCCACTTCACGGCGAGTCTCCTTAACCCAAACCAAAAGCTGAGGGGGGTGCTTACAGAAGACGAGGAAATCCAAGGGACCGAGTTCCTCACTTATTTCTGTGATTCTAGAGGCTATCATGCTAGTTCCATTCTTAGAGAGTTGGCCGACTACAAATCATTGAATGGAGCTTACGGCTCGGAGAAAGTTTGGAAATTGGGACAAACCATGGAACTAGTTAACTGGTGGAGAATGGTTCAGGGTGAATCTGCCTTATCAAATATAGCAATATCACTGGCGAGAGTTGTGCCCTCTTGCAGTATTCCAGAAGCAAATTTGATCAAGCCAGACTTCGGCAGCAAGCTCGACGAAGAGAAATCAGAGAAACTGGCGTTCATTCAATATAATTTGCAAAAGCCAAATAAAGCAAAATTGCAGAGAAGCAATTGCAATGATCCTATTAGTTCCAAAAAACCCGAACCTGCTATTACCATTAAAAAAGAAAAGGAAACACCACCACCTCCTCCACCAGGTATAGAAAAAGACCATCCCTTCTTCGATCAAGAAAACAGGAAATCGTGCCAAATTTTTAATCGAAATTTTAATTTTTTAGCTGCACCAATTCCAGCCAAAGTAGAAAAACTTCGTATAAAAATCCCAAAGAAGGAAGAAAGTTCAGAATCTCCCGCAATGGATCTGTCCACGAGGTTGTCTGGCTGTTCACAAGTATCCCTACCGCTAAACCCAGCCTCCCTTTAAAATTGACTAAATCACCTCCAACCCAATCCTCGAAGCCGGATCAGGAGGATGGAGATGATGATAATTCAGATGACGGGAGCACAAAAGATGCAGACGATTCTTCCTCAGACTCAGATGACAGCTCCTCAGATGACCAATCTGACTGATGAAAAATGAAATGATCATGGTTTAACAAAAAGTAAAGTTGGCAACTTGACTAGAATATTGATCGAATGCAACGGGTATACTACTATGCACCATTCGTAATACATTTAATTAAGAAACGAAAATGTTACTATATATTTGCTTTACACATAAAAAATTACAAAAGATTTAATTATGTTATATTATATGACAAATATTGTGAACAGAGTAGAATTTACTGCAAATGTTTTTGGTACACTTATAGTTATGATTTATAAATGAACACGCCCATTCCATGCAAAAATGACAATTTACATTATAACCTAACTGAGGTGACTGTGCTGTGCTGAAACTTATAGCGAATAGATAAATTAGTAGTTTTAAAATTTAATGAATTATTTATAAAAAAAATACAAGCAATTTGCTTATCATTTGTAATAAGTCGAAATGGATGAATCTGTGAATTTTTTAAATATCGTGTTGGTTGAAGGAAAACATTTCATAATCACAATTTACAATTTGCATTAATTGTAATTAGGTAAGTCTTGATTTTAGTACTGGAAAGCTTGTAATGTAGTGAGAAAGTTGCATCGAACAAAAAAGAATTAAAGTGATCTAGAAATAATGATTCTGATAATGATGCATCTAATCAAGCTTATGTAATTTTAAAGATTTGATTTTTCGCCACTTCTTAATTAAATACGAATACAATAGTGAACATATCTAAAGTTCAAACGCAGCCTTTACTAAAAACTAATCTGTAATCGTTAAAATATTTGTGATTTGCAATACATCTCTTTAACTGAACTAAAGCGCAATGCAATATTTCATCTACAAAAATATGCTAAATTAATGAAAGAACGATGTAAGTATATAAATAATGACCTCGGAGTGCATTACGTTCATTTTACGTTAAAGGTGCTTAATTAGACATTGTATATACAGGCAACTTTTTTGACTGTTCCTTTTTTGATGTAGTTTCCTCGAAAATGTTATTTATCTTTATCGAATAAAAATAATTCAAGTTCGAAACCTATAAAAACCCCTGAATTTGCATTTTTCTTTTCTATAGCGGTTTTAAATTTTAAAAAAACATTTTCAGCGTTAGTCAGTATTATCATGGAAGCTTTCTAGCATCGCACCTAACATTTTTTCGTGTATTGATCACAAAGTCATGTTTATAATCAGCTTAAAACTTTGTCCTAGTTCCCTTTTACGTTTCCTTTATTTTAGGGGTTTGCACGCTATTCCGCAACACAACAATAGTTGAAATGATATTTAGGACGGGACAATTGATTTTTTAAGCCTAAATTGAATTGCTAAGCTCCACATAACCAAACGTCCAACTTTCCAACTCACTGGTATTGTTAGTGTAGCTGCAATCGATCTGCAGGCTTTCGCCCGACTATACACTTAAAAGTGTAGCACGTGTTAGCATTGTGATTTATATGATGCTGTTGCATTTAATGCAGTAGACATATTTTCTGTAAATGTCAAACCGAAAGACCTAATTAACCACCACAAGGTACCACTAACTTCTATCTATACATGATTCTCTAGTTTTGCGGTGCATAATATGGCGGATCCGGTGGAGGCGCAAGTTTAAATTTGCAATGGTAGTAAAATGCATGAAACAAGTAAGTAGATAATTTTTGCTAGCCGGAAAAACCATTCAACCACATTAAACTATATTATTATCTGATGCAATTCAGGTTGATTTATCGATTGAATTAGTAAAAAGTCAACATTTTTATTGAGGCTAAAATAAATTAATTCAAAGTGTAACGTAATGTACGATATGAACCTAAATATCCATATTAGGGTTGGGACGAGCACTCGAATTTGCCGAGCGCTCGGCATCGAGCCGAGCCGAGCTCGAGCGCTCGGCTCGACCGAGCACAAACCTATTAAAAAGCCGAGCAAC
>JAHZMX010006444.1:0-41721 GCA_027743895.1 Seira musarum | reverse complement strand
TATTACATATTACACTTCTCAAACCGTTGATAAACTGTATTACATATTACATTATTACTGTAATATGTAATATGTAATAGTAATTTGTAATACCTATTGTAACGACTTAACATCTCTGGTATTTGATGAATTCTTGAAGGATTCTTTGTCCATTGGAAAGGAAAAATTGCTAATGTATGATTTTCAACCATGAAAGATGATTACATGGGTCTAAAACTGCCTAAATTTGTTTTGTATGCAAAATCTACTAATGCTGCTACGGCTGTATAATTATTTAAATATAAATTATAGATAGCCCACTTCGATAACTTGTGATTAACTATACAAAAAAGGATTGTTCCTATGAGGGCATGGTTGTCCTCCGCAATACAAAAGTTTTTTTTATCATCATTGAATGCTCCTGGATTGTTTATGGAATTTTAAGCTGATATTGTGACTGTGAGTTCCTCTTTCAAGAAGCCATAAGAAGGACTAAGAAAAAAAATGAAAAAAATGATGAGTAGGTCTGCCAGCAGTGGTTTGGCTGAGAGAATTCAGGAAGGACCTCGGAAGTATTCTGTTAGAATGTAGTACATATACGTAACACGTATCACCCGAGGCACCCGAAGGTTTAGTTATCTTTTGATTCCTGCGATTTCATGGAAAATGTTGGTCAATTTTATTGTGAAATTGACTATTCGTTAAAAAACACACCCAATAATAATAATAATAATAATAATAGTGGTTTATTGTCAAAGGTGATTCCCATTAACTATGGCATATTACATCACATGACATACATACATGTTTACATGTATGTATGTAATACATGTTTTTCATTCTTTAGTCCTTTAAGGCTACGTTTGCATGTGAAAGATTATATCGAAAACTTTTTCGTAAAGAAATCGGAAGTCAAATTTCAATCTGACACAAAACAAATTTCCTTTCCGGTAACTTGTACGCCTTGATGACATGACATTACGTCATACATTAAAGAACGTGATGTAAGTAGGGAGGCCAAGCGCTCTCATAAAATATTATTGAACTATGCTGTATCGCATGATAATTCATTCAGAAGATATGTTCATTCGTTCATTCACTGTATTCGGACTTCTTACTTATCCGGTCTGATTTTTTGGACATCTTTCAGAAGACTCAAGAAGGCATAAAAACAAAATTATTCACGAGATTTTCCTTTGCAACAATGCCAAGAGTCGGCCCAAAGCAAAAGCCAGCAAATCCTAAAGAAAGAGAAAAAAACAGGTTACATGCACATTTGGTAACCGGCTCAGGACTCAGACGTTGTCAGAGTCAGGCCATGCCTTGATTCCAGTGTTATATAATTTCCACTACTGGATTTTTTCCAACTACCTCCGTATGGCATTATAGTATTAGTAAAGAAACATGTAATATTATCGTGTGTCTTCTCTCCCAAATACAAAATATTTCTTTCTCTTCATACCAGTACTACTGCTACTGCTACCTAATTGTTACTGAAACAGCTTTTTTTCATTGTTATCATCCTTGCTGGTTTGAAGCAGGCTACAGAAGATGTTCAGTTTGAGAAGTGGCTGCACCCGGAGCATTCGTAGTGCTGCAGGAATGATGTTGCTTTTATGATCATCACCATCGCCACGCCACAAGCACCACCATTCCCATAATCATGCATTATAGAACATCATCGTCAGCACATCATCTAGTCCGGTCATCATCCAGTTTGCGTTACGATTCCTTTGCCGTCCACCTCGTAACTTCTGTGCCTTCAAATTTTTCACTTCGAGACTCATCATATTTCTTTCTTTCCCTTGTTTTGCTGATGATGCCTGCTGTTTCCCTTTCTTCTGTGGAGATTATCATGATCATCCTAAAAGGCATAATTCTTTTTTTTAATCCATGCCACACCACACCAGATCTCCAGGAAAGATTGAGAGGAGCAAGAAGCAGCAACATCATCCCCATCATAATCACTTCATACATAAGTTAGAGGAAGCATGTTCATGATACGACAACATTCTTCTATTCAAAGATTGCTGCTTGAATCATGATAAAGATGAAGATGATGATGATGAGGATCAAAGGAGTCTTATTTTTTACCATCTACCACGATGCATGTATGAACACTATTTTATTTGTGAGGTAGGCATGCCTGACTTAAGAGTTTCATATCCTGCAGACAACAACAAACGCATTTTTTCCATCAGTTCACTGCAACTTACTAAAAAGCAAACGAAAGTACAAAGAAAAATTTCTTTGACGAAGAGCTACAGATTCAGAAGAACTCTCCTTTATTATTTCTTTGGTGTTCCTTTATTTCATTTCGTTTCTTTGTGTGCCAACTGCTTAGCAGCTTGTAAAAAAGAAGTGTCCGAGTCCATCCCCCTCTTCTTGCCTTTGAATTCTTTAGCGTTTTCTCGAATGAGGAGCGAATCACATACCTGAAAAAACGCGTTTTCTTCCCATTCTCATCTCATCTTATTTTGTGTTTTTCTTCTCATATTTTGGATTGCAGCCGGCATGTTCTTTAAACGCTTCTTGTCGTCACGTTTCACTGCCTCCTTTGCATATTGCTTCTGACATCGAACAAAATGCAAGCAAGAAAAATTACGATGACGATGCAGCCAAATATCTTCATAACAAAAGTAAATACAGAAATTTTTTTGTGCACTCCTTGATTCGAATTTTTTGACAACGGTCCTCCTTTAAAGATAGATGGCTTCGGCTCCATAGATTGTCAATTGAATGACGATGACAGGCATTTGGGGCAAAGACAGGCAGCATTTTCATGGCTAGAATATGAAAATTACGTTTTTTTATATTCCAACCTGATTTGGCCTTGCACCTTTTTGCCGTCTCTCATGTCTCATTTTGATCGTACAGATGCACTTTGTACAAATCAGGCTCAAGAAAATTCCGCAAGTGACACGACGCCACCACCCTTCATCTCATCAAAACAAATTGTCCTTTTTTCCTCTTCGCTTTTATTATCTTTATTAGAGGAACAAGTTCTATACATCAAAATCAAAACAACAATAAAGCTCACGATTTTTTTTATCATTTCACTTCCACTCTCAACTTCATGACAATGAAAATTGCATCGCAAAATTATATACCATTAGATTGTTATAGTTATAACTTAACATAGCCATACATTTTCATTCCTGTCAAACTAGATAGAAAAATATCAATCTTTTGAAAACAACATTATCATTTCAAGTTTGATTCATTTTTGCTGCATAGACCTTCAAACAGTCAAAAATTGATTGAACTGATACGAAAATAATGGCGTTACTCTTATTATCACTTTGTGCAACATAACGATTCTTGAGTTCAAAGCTCATTCTTCTTCTACTGTACTTCAACTTTTTTTTCTTTCTTCTTTGAAAAAACGAGTGTATGGCTTGGCCATGCACTGAATGAAATCAGTCAAAAGTTGAATGGCGATGATGAAAATGGAAAGGAACAAATACTTTGTTTGTTTTTTTAAAACAGAAATGCAGTAGTCAGGGTGGTAAGTATTGTAGTAGCTGTGGTCTAATCAAAAGTTTTTGTATTGGAATCTTGACACGATCTGAGGCCAAAACTCACCATCAGTTCGTATGAAGTGCAGGAAATGGTAACAACAGCTAACTTCAGCTTCTTCTACAAACTCACCTTTGTTAAATATGTATGTATGTATTGTACTTACATGACATTGGTCCTCGCATTTTAATAAGAAATATTTCGGCCTATTCCCGGTTTTCAAATTGACTTCTTAAAGAATATTACATACTTATAAGCAAGTATACGTTTGGTTGTTCTTATACTACTGAAATAGTTCCGTTTTTTAGGATGAGAATGAAACAATAGAACAGTTCGAATGGGCATGAGCAATCATTGATCATGGCAAGGACTTTTCCCTTTTCTTGAATTATGGTAATGTTGTTCTTATTGTTTTTCTTTTAAGATAAAATGTTACCACCGTATTTCATGAAATATACTGTGTGGATGACCTAATAGTTTTTTTCGTCTCTCTATCAACGAGACGCTTTCTACTTGGGCTTGTATTTATTATTTCTAATGTTAAAAAACCTGGACTTCCACATTTGATCCGCGGAATAAATATGGATTCGGACGATCGCTCCGGCACTTGTTTTAGTTATTAGTAACCATTCTTGATTTGAACGTCTCAATATATTTAAGGAAATATGGCACTAGTTACATAGAAAATATTATGCGTGCACATGCATTTTCATCGTAATGGTATGGTAATTTTTTAGCATTGCACTTGATGCATTATTCATTTCTAAAGTTTATTTTACCCTTCTTCAGAAGATGGATCACCATCGTGTGGCATTTACTAGTAATGATGTTCACCGGCCCTACATTTTCTGATCACCTGTATGGCATAAAATAATTAATATTGTTTTTTTTAAATAATATGCATTAGAAGGCAGACATACATACTGAAAAGTAGAATAATGCTTTCTGAAGATTCACGTTAATTTCTTTTCTTTTTTTTTGCGCTACATCTGCAATGGATCATTGTGCATCATATTGATCAAATATTTCTAACAAATATGTAAACTAAAAAGGGGTTTCTTTTTAAAAAAACGAAGAAATTGTTGCAAAAATGAAGGAAAGTTGGGAACAAAGAAACCATTAATTTAAAATAAAACATGACGATGGTAGTCTCTTCCATCATGACTCTATCAGTCTTAACAGCCTTTCTTTTTAAATTAGAATTCTACACTCTGAAATAATATGAATAGAAAGATTGTCATAATACAAATTGAAATTTAAAATGGAAAGATGAAAAAAAAATTGTTTTTCTCTTTTGATTTCCTTCTACTGTTGTGCTGAATATATGTACATTATGAAAAGGAGAGTTACGAGGTGGACAGAACTAATAAATGAAAAATCATGCATAATAGATTTTTTATTAATTTATTTCAAAAGTTAAAGGATTCCGCTCGGCACGCACACAGTGAGCTCGTAACACAGTGATACACTTCCTGCGATTGATTTCAAGTTTTCTCTTTCGATAAAGTCAAGTAAGGAGAAGTTTTTTTGTTGCTTTGTCTTGTCTTTTTCTTTCCTGTTGGTCAATCATCAATTTTAAACCAAGACGGGAGGACGGACGGAAGTTACAAAGTTTATAATTTCCTTGAGATTAGAGTTAAACCTTATCAGATTTGGTTTTCTTTTTCCTTGTGCTAGTCAGATAAAATGAAATCTTTTTTTTTTCAAAACCGGCTTTAATGAACTCTTTCGTTAGGAGATAGTGATATCGTAAAAAAAATAATGAAAGAAAAATGTGTTACTGATTAAGCCAAGTAAAATCGTAAAGGGACATTCCTTTACTTCATACTTATTAGTATTTCCCTTTTCATCCTTTGAACTTTTAGCAGGCATCTCCTGTGCTCAAGCTCATTTTCAATTTGGACAAATTATTATTATCTCCTTGTCTTGTCATGAACATAGGAAAAAAGGGTCAATAAAAATGTGTAATGGAAGTGGAAAAGAAAAGGCTCACACTCTAGTTCTGCTTCGATATTAGGTGCAGATTTGGCATTGTCCAAACCCAAAGCATTTTATTCCTGCCTGTACGTCCTCGTTAACGCTTCTACCATGTCATTTGAAAATAGTAGAATTATAAAAGTCACAGGTACATAGACACATTCATACCACCACGGATACTGTGATGTAATACTAATACAAACAAAAAAAGGAATACAACAAACGTTCCTTTTTTGGCTTCCATAAAATCTCCTGAGAGGATCATGATCGTGATCAAGCGCTGGATAAAAAACAAGATGAACCAAGCAAGCCAAGAAATCAGACAAAGAAAACAATCTTCGGGTTCTCCTTAGGAGAAGTGGAATGGAATGGAATCATGCTGTCCATTTTATCAGGAGAAAAAGTGAACAACCGATCTATCCATCAGACAAAAATATGCACGGCAAACGTTGTAATTGTAAATAGTGTGAAACAAGGCTCTATAAATATGTAGCTTCTTCCTCTCAAAAGAAAAAAAAGAACGAAACCAAGCTAAGTGAGAACGAGTGAGTAGTCCATTGCATTGTGCGTTTTTTTCTCTTCTGCATTGCATTATAGAAATTACAGGGGAACACAACACGTTTTCATTTTCAGATAAGACAAGGGAAGGAGGTATACAAGTGTATCATTGTTTCTCCAACGCGTAAATTCGGCTAAGCTATCTGCAAGAGGAGAGGGGAGATGTCAAGACGAAATTCTGGAATGGGACGTCGACGAAAGGAAAAACGTGGTGAGGATTAGGAAGTTTGGAGAGCTCGCATTTTTTTGACTGTTTAGATTTAGATTGCATGTAGTCTTGAAAAAAAATGTTGAAGAGTGAGAGAGGCGAAAGAAGGCATCATATTAGCGTCATTTCTTGTTTCACTTCTGCTCTTACGGAAGAAAGAAAAAAAGACGACGAAACAGGCTTCAATTCAGGTTTTTAATGCTTCGTGGTACAGAGTTTTGAGACTTGACTTGAGGAAATCTAATGTGGTGTGGTATTATTATTGAGACTTCTTGTAAGGTTGCTTTGATGGTTTTACGTTGAAGGCAATGAAATGAAATAAGTATATGCATTGAAGAAGAAGAAGAAAAAAGAAGAAGGCATTATCCCCTCAGGTAGTTAGTTTGCTATGGACCCAGATTGGTAGTAAATCGTTGTAGTACGTTTTAGTAGTAGTGTGAAGTGAAAAAGAAGAGGAACGCTGTTTTTTCTGGGCTCCTGCTATTCTAGTTGAATAATGAATGTCTTCAGAAACTTTTTTAAAAGATTTGCATGAGTCTGTGTTTTTATTGTTGAAAAAAGTTTGTCGGTTTCAAATCGAGATAAAAATTGCATTTTTAATGTGCAATTGGGTTGTTAGCAGTAGCAGGAGTCCTAAAAGTATTGTGCAAAAAAATAAATAAACCAGAGTAATTAAGAAAGGAAATTGAGTGAAGATTGCCTTGATTAATTATAATTTGTTTGGAGGAATGGGGAAATTCAATTCGACGGAGAGATAAAATGAAGTGAGTAGTTATTATTATTTATCCGTTGATTATAATCTTTGGGGGAAAATGTATGGTTATAGGGAAGCAATTGAGGATTTTATATGTCATTCCTTTTGGAACATTCTTAAAAAATAATCTCGTAATCGTGCACCACACACCAATGATTTGCGAGGGATAACGAGGAGCAAAGATAATTCTAAATTAATTAGAACTCATTGTTGAAGTGACTCGATTGCATTGCTCCCTGGCTTTTTAGACACCGCATAAAATTTCATTTTTTTTTTGCACGTTCACTCGATTAAAGTTACGTGAGCATGAGTGCATCTGACACTGAGTACAGTAATAATGCATTATTTATTACATTATATGTTTTTCCTGCTGCGGGGATGCCAAAGGAAAAATCGCATCACGTTATTTTACAATCTATTTAGCAAGAGCAAAGTGGTCTGGTCTGGCATTCATTAGACAGGATTCCCCTTTTTGTCTCAAAAAGTCGCTTCTTCTGAAACCAAGAAATTGAATGAAACTGCGGGACTCTCTGTCTCTCTGCACTATGTAATTTCTATTTCCATCCGTAATGTATTTGCAGTGTATTATGTTATGTTCAATTACACGCTCATTGAAGCTCAACTATCACTGTGTGCCATCTTTCATAATAAAAAATTATTTCTCTTGACTTCTTATGAAATGTGTTGGTTTTCAGTTTTCAATACGTATCCATATCAGTATTTAGTATTTTTTTCTTTTATTCATCCACAAAAAAAATATATTACTATAATGTAACCACAGTTCATAGAGATACTACGAACAGGCTGCCAAGGCAAGGCGCAAAGGTCTAATAATAACAGAGGGATCCTGATAATGCAAAAAAAGAATTTTTGCCAAATCTTTTTTTTTTTTTTTTTTTGAATGCGATGTCTTTTGTACATTGAAATTTTTATTCCCTAAGCCAACATTATGATATATTTTTATGATAGCTTTGGGTAAACATTAAAAAGTTGAAAATTTGTATCAAGTGAATTAAATGTTGTAAATGTAGAAAATGAAAATAATTTTTATTAGCTGGGCTGAAGTAACAACATTAAAAATGGAAGACTGTTTATTTTGTACTATATTTTTTTGCTAAAATGCAAAACGAATTAGTAATGAAATGAGAGGTGGCCACCTCCTCTTCTCGCGCACCATTTAATTTTGTCCATTGCCTGTCGCCTATTTTTTATACAAGAAAATTTATAGGATGAAAGGCATGCAATAATATTGACACAATTTTTTTCATGCTTGGCACGAACACAAGAATAAAAAAAAAGTTGAAAAGAGGGAGAGAGAATTTTTTTTATCGATCAATATTACATCTTATTTTTAGCAATGCTCTACTCACCAAACCACCAGCAAAACACCGCCACACCACGATACCAATACCATCATATCATCGTCGTCACTTGAAGTAAAGCAGCGGAGGGAGAAGGAACGGCATCACATCACATTCACATTATTATACAAAAAATAGAGGTAGTCGACGGACGACGACCAGTAGCCACGACCAAGCCAGCCAGTACTTTTTTTATTATTTATGATGATTATATTTGTTATAGCTTCTTAAGCTGATTTTCGTGCTAGTGTTAAAGACTGGCTAACTGGCTCAGTCAGAGTCAGAGTTGTCTCTTTCCAGTCCACTGCATATGGAGAATACACACGCAAAGTGGACTGAGCTCTGAGCCTTGGGCAACCTTGAATCTTTTTTTTTACTTTGGGAGTTTTCTTAAGTGGAATGGACACCGACCGAACGAAGACAAAAAAAGAGGATGACCAACGGGTGTATTGTGTGTGAGTGAATGAGAGATAGTACGACAAAGTCCTCTTTTGAACTATTTTGAGTTCAGGGCGATCCAGTTCGCTTGTTCTTACGAGTGTAGTGAGGAACTTGGTGAAATCGCTCCCGGTGGAATTTCATACTCGAAAAGGAGATCAAATTGATACTTTCAGTTGTTCTTGTGAGAAGAATTGAGTTACGAAGGAATGCTTGGAGTTATAAGCCAAATAAAGACCATACTTCCGGTATTGTTGAATTAAAAGTAAATAATCTCTGTGACTGTCCACCTTCATATATATCATCGCGGTTCACGTGCGTTTTTGACGACTTTTCCTTATCGTCATTGTAGCCAAGAAACAAATTCTTGTAACTTTTCAAAGTGACAGTGATCATCTCAAGAATAAAAATATTCTTCCATGACATTTGATGAAACCAAATCAAATCTAAAACTATTGTTAATTTGTCAACAAGAAAAAATCTGACAGTGCCCAAAACCATTTCTAATATACAAATAAACAAGTTCATTTAAAGTGTGTGCCTTTTTAAAATCCATGGATTTTATAAAAAAAAGTGTGAAACATAATCATATTCATTTGAACAACATCATCAAATTCCAAATCAGTTGTAATACTTAACTTTGCACATAAAAAAGGACGAGAGCGAAGAGCAATCAAGTTTAAAAGCCTTTTTCGGACTTCTCGATCACTTTCCTTTTTTGGATGCTGCTGCGGCTACTTCTTTGCTGCATTTCATCAGTCTAAAAAGGTGAGAGAGGTTTAATGAATCAATGAATTTGTAAACATGCATTTTTTACTCATTTATGAGTGTTCCACTCCTCCAAAGTGATTTCCATAATGCCTCCGCCTTCAATTTCATTTTCATTCATCGTTTAATATTCATGCGGAAAGTTTTCTTTTTTTGGAGTAAATTCTTTGGATCTTTGGCAAGTGTTTGCAACATGAAAACCCATTACTTTTTTCGCACGTTATTTTTATGACTTGTTTTGCATCAACTGGGATGCGTAATAGTAATAAAAGGGCATCATCATGATCGTCTCTTTTTTTTGGGAAATGTGTTTTTCGCAACTCCTCTTTTCTACACAGAAATACTTTTAGGATGACGTGTGTGGGAAAATGTTTTTGGCGAAAATTAAGAGATTTGCATATAGTGGTACAGGATACATACATGCATTACACCATTAATTTGAACAAAACTGTCTTGAAGAAATTAGGTATATAAAGACATTCATTTTTATTAAGCCTTTTTAAAGTGTTCAAGCTATAGACATTTTCAACTCGTATATGAAATGAGAGTGAGAGGCGATTCTGTTTTCACCCTTTAGTTCAACAGAGATCGAAAATCGCAATGAAGCTTGCAAAATCACGAAAGAGTAAACTCTCACAAAGGAGGAATTTCTAATTGCAAATTGTAATGTAGAAGACAAATTTATAGCTCCCCTTAAAAAACTATTTTTATAGGCACATCTGAATGCCATTCATTCCGAACGCGTACTTACAAACGTTGCGTGTCTTGTTCGAGACTCATAAACAGTTTTGGATGGATTGAATCAAGTGACTTGGTGAGTTGAAAGAACGTTTTTAATGGGAGTCATCATCATGATCGTAGTCGTAGCAAGTCATCTCCCTTTCTATCTCCCAAAAATATCTGCAATAATTGTGACGTCTGATTTGCATTAACCCATGTCGTGTATAAAAAAACTTTTTTTTATCTGAAAACCAGTAACTTTTGCCAAATTTCTTGACTGAAAAAAAATAAAGAGACATTAGAATCCTTCACCTCTTGTTTTATTGTTGCGAGTTGCATTGCAGCAAAAATACATATGACATGACATGACAGCTTTCGCAGTACGTTGTAGTATAAGTCTCATCACTGTCTGCACGAATACAACTTTGAGGAACTCTGATTTGATGTGAAATTCATGTCATTTTTTATCCCATCTATTTTTACAACGTTATTACTGTCATTTGACATCTGTGTTAAGCTCCGCTTCAACAGAATTAGATTACAGCTTTTGTGTTTTTTTTTAAATTTAATCCTCGCTGTTTCCGAGCTCACTCATAAGTAGTCAGTGCAAATTGCAATACAATGGTACAGAGATTGTTTGTTATTTTAATTCAGTATCGGTTATCCCCACATCACAATTCTCATTCTCGTTTTCAAAGCAACGCTAATCTTCTCATGTTGTCACCTGCCATGTCCTGTTTCTTTACTTGTATGTTTTCATTCAAGGACCTACCTGCTTTATTATTTATGACGGTAAAATGTCGATTTCTACTAAATGTTTTGATGTGTTGGTCTGTCTCTTCATGCCATGACAACAAAAATGTTCATTACATTTTCCTTTCCATTTGTCTTGTTTGCCGCATATTTAATTTCAAATTTCGAGTTATTGTTTGATATAACAAAATGTCTCGAAAATATGACCTGTCGCCACTCGCCACGAGTGTCTTTCTAAAAAAATTGTTGCAGATTGCTTGGGTTACTAAATGTACAATAATTTCATATGTAAAACATAAAGAATTTAATGATTTGCGTTATGAAAGCAATTATATTTATTCTTGTAATTGGGCTTAGACGCAAATGATGCGTCATGTCAAACTGCTATTTAAAATGCTAAATCGTCATAACAAAAATGATGATGAATCTAAAAAATATAACTAAATATACATACGTACAAACAGAAGTCATAAAAATGAAATTAGCTACATGCATAATTAGGTTAATGCACTTACGTCATCCCCCTTTACTAGTGATAAAAATTATTTCCTAGGAACACGAAGAGTAGTGTCATCGTCATCGTCATTCAGCTCGGTCACACAGTAATACAAACTACAAACACAATTGAGCTTTACTGTAAATCCCCATCATTCTTCATTCTTTCCTTTCAAACATTCTTATGTCAATTGTCAATTGTCTCAAATCATCAAATGGGAAATCATTTTTTTAAAAATTACATTCCGGAAAATTACATGTAACTCGCACTTTGCACGGAATAAATATTTGTGGTCTTTTGATTGAAGCTTTTCACGTAAGTTTTCGAAATACCTATAGATTTTACGACTAAAGAGGTTTTTTTTTCTTTCTTGTTTATAGCTCAGGTGAAAATGTGAGAAACATGACATTTCACGAATTACATTTACATTCTCAATAAATGTAAAGATTATCTTTTTCGGCTTTAAAGTTAAACAAGAGACTCAATTACAGAACGACAAGCTGCTTTTTTCCGTTATTCAAATCACATTCATCATGAGATCCTTTTTTTTGTAAACCGAGGATGAATGTTTTTTTAGCGTGTTAGTGTCAGTCAACATTTTTTAAACATGCATGCAAGCAAGCAAAGCAAACCTGAGGTGTGGAATACTACAAGTTGAACGGAAAAGTTGAAAAGATTTGAAGATAAATAAAAATTGGCTGAAGAACTTCTTCAGAAGAAGTCTAGTCGAGACGGTCGGTTGGTGTTGATGAGTTACATGCTCGAAACAAAACAACAGGATTGAGGTGATAGGATACGGTAGTAATTATGGCTGTACGGTATGTGCAGAGATAATGCAATGATAAGGATAAATATGATAATGATGACCACACAGCACATTGCATTCTTCAAAGATAAAACATGTGCTTTCGTGCGAAAAAGTTGTAAGTCAGCTGAGCAGTGAGCAATAACAACTTTAACATAATCACAATCACCGTCTCCGTCGTCGTCTTTTAGTTAAGTAGTCATTATCTTTTAAAAAAAAAACAGGATGCGATTTAGCCGTTGTTGTTTGAAAACACTGTCAATGCAAATGGGAGCGTGCCAACAACGCCGAGGACGAGGACGATGGTATAAACGCAAACTGCATCTTCTTGTTGACTGGTTTAGTTTTCTCTCTTCGTACAAGTTAATAATGAGAATTTTTTCAGGTTTCTTGTAGTTTCCTAGGGTAATTGCAAAATAAACATGGTATTTCTCTCTGGCTTTGAAGTTAATTGGATTCGGGAATTTTTTCTCACCATTATATTAATCACTTACATTTGGTTTGATATCTCTGTGAATTATTACAAAAGAAAAAAAAATCAAAGTTAAAGGTGAAATCTGGTTTCGTCAAAGCTTGTCGAAGCCGGTGCGGTGTTGCGTTGTGGTGCTAAGAAATAATTACTATCATGGCCTCAATATTTGGGTCTGTAGTTCAATAAAAAATATATGTCGGCAGTTGATTCATTTTCCAGGGGATTTTGAATGATGATGTAATTTTAACTCCCTATTGGATTTTATGTTTATTTATGATTCTTTAAAAATTGTTTTTCTTTCAGTCGAATGAATCATCATCTGAATAAGCCACAATGAAGAAAAGGCAAGGCAGCAGGACACAGTCTTCGAAGGAAATTAATCTTAGCTGCATACACGCTAGGGACAAGAAGCTGGCTTCTTCCACCGACTCGTTATCCCATCATCATGGGTGAGTTTAAAAAAAACATTTGCTTGTTTTGATTATGATTTTTTGAAGATGGATAGATGGATTCATAGGACGATACTGATACTGGAGAACTTACTGGTGAAAATAAACGGAAGATTTTTGTTTCAACTCTTTAGGTTCACTGATGGAGGCTTTCAAGATCTGGAGAATGAATGGAGATCTACCCCCGATGTCATGAATCTCAAGCAGAGTATCAATTTTGAATGCAGCAACTCCATTCCCATTAATTTCACCGAGTCGTGGTCTTATTTCATGACCACTGACATGCAAAATCTCATGGTATGCTTGATGTGATTCTTTTTTTACGCTTTTATTGTTTCAAGTGTTTAAGAGTCCAGAGTTGTATTTTTTTTGTTTAAAGAATCGAAGTGAGCACATCAAACCTCAAGTACCACGGAAGATTACCAGCCGCTTTAGAGATCTCGTTGGAAATCCTCCCTTGAATCCTTCTTTGATGTTTGAACAGGAGCTGATTTTTGCTATCGCTGCTTGTAAGTTCAGAAAAAGAGAGTTGAAATTGAAATGATGAAGATTGAGAGTGACAAGATTGGCTTACTTTTAAATCTTTGTGCTCTTAGGTCCCATGAATAATGATATCAGTGTACATAGACGGATTTTACAGAGTATCTACGTCTTTATGACGAAAAATCCGACATGCCCTCGGTATGGGACGCATTGGGAAGAAATTGGATTTCAGGTTAGTTATAACTTAAATTGCCAAGCTGGCAGAGCAGACGTTAAAACCATCAACACAAGTCAGGATCCTGCTAGTGATCTCAGAGGTGTTGGAATGTTTGGCGCATTACAGATGTTGTACTTATCATCTGCTGCGGAAACCAAAGAAACTCTTGCTCCGGAAATTCTCAAGCTTTCTCGACATCCAATTCATGAATTTCCGCTGGCAGTTCTTAGTCTCAATGTGACCAAAATGGCCCTGGATGCCTTCAGGGACGGTCTTCTGAACAAGTAAAACATAGCTACAGATCATTAAACTACTTCTACATGTCACCAAATTAACCTCTTTGACTAAACCCCATGATGTTTCGATTTTAACGTTTAGAATGTGCAACAAGGCTAACAGTGCAATATTCATCGTAAATCAGTTCTACCTGGCAATTTTATACCGCGTATTTGTTAAATGGAGCAACAAAGGAGTCACCATTCATGAGTCATGTTTTTTGTTAAAAGGTAGTTATACTTATATAACTCATTTTGCATCCATGTGCAATAGCACAATTACGATCTATAAAAGTTACAGTAGCTAATAATTCGTTATTTTATGCGACTCTAGCTGTTGAAAAGTGGTGCAGAGCACATCCAAAGAAAACTGTTCGAAGGCTTCACAAATATCTGGATACGCACACAGCTTCGTCTACTTACAAGCGCCAAAAAGGTATGGAAATCCGAAGCAAGAGTAATCCAGCTCTACACTCGTCATGGTTAGATCTTACGAAACCTTCGTTCGAGGTCTTCATCTAGCCCTCAAAAAGCTTAGCCAACTTATGAAATTCCCCAACTAGCAAATCAAAATTTTTCGTTGTAATGAATTAAAGAAAATCAACATAACATTAAAATTCTTCAAGTCATGTTAAATATCTCGAGATGTGTTTTACTTATAATTCACAGCTTCAAATCTTGCTCTAGTTATTATTATTTATTTTTTAAAACATATTATTTTATGTTGTGAAACTGAAAGTCAAGTAAAGACCCTTAAAATTGAATGTAATTGATTTACTGGCCTTGGTTTGTCTTGGAAAAGTAATCGAATAATCAAAGATCTCGTTGTATTTGCTCATGAATATTTAATCGAGAGGGAAAACTTAATATTTCTTTCTACATATGTAAGCGTTACAAAGTACAAAAAAACGCTGCTTAATTCATCAACCAGAAGCAGCAAATTAAGCTTTAAATTAAGTTAACTTATTTTTTTCCTGTTAAGGTTTTGCAGATTCTATTTTTTTAACTTTAAGTTTTCAAAGAAATCTTCTATTATGTCTTACACTTAAATATGGTTTTCAACTTCTTGTTAGAATATGTCTCAAATGTTTTGTCGTTTTTGCAAGGATAATGTTGTTCTATAGCATTCTGTTAACGTACCTGATTATCTTAAATGTTGAGGTTTGAAACGGTTATTGTTGAAACTTGTGAGGTAGAATTGAAGTTTCCTCATCATAACTTTAATGAGTAAAGGATATGACTATGATATGAGTAATGTGGTGTCCTTGTTCTACAGTTGGTAAGTTTACCTGACTGCACTTCACGAGAATATTATTAAGAAAATGTTAATTTCACTTTGGATTAAATGCGCCACATAAGCAGCACTGCCGCTAATTGTGATTATGTGTGATATCAAAAATCCTATCTCAGCCCTAAGATAACCAACACATAATAAAACGAAACACAGCTTGTGAAAACAATAAAAAATAAAATTGGGATGTAAGTAGAACTTTTAATGTTTGTAGAGGAACCGTGAAAAAGGTTATTAAAAATATTGCTCCATTTCACTGTTTTTAATCTTTAAAATATGCTCAAACAGCAGCAGTAACTTAATTTCAATGTTAGTACCGGAAAAAATAATTATGATGATACTGGTTACCGCCTTCAGCATATCTGTTTTAATGAAAAAGAAATAAGTAGTGTGTACACGAAAGGTAAAATGGTTCAAATTTAAAAAAAAAATCACTCAAATAATGAAATTCTCCATTGCATTAAATTTTTACACAAATCATGTCTCAAAAATAAAATTGGAGCTTAGCTAAAACTAATTTAATCGCGCAGATACTTTAAAGCAGATTGGAGTATAATAAACGCTTAAAAATTTTACTTGCCAATGATGCAACGTTGTCACAATAAAATCAATGGTAGCAAATTGGTAGAGTTTAAGTCTAAGGCAACGTAATAAGCTGCTTTTGCGATCACTACTCCTAATGTATTCTATAAGTTTACGATATAAATGTACACTCGAGTTATGACACTTAATTTTTAATCAAGTGTGCGTGCAAAAAGAATGTAAAATTCCATAGCAATTTTGAGAACAATCCAAATGAACTTTTTTGATTTTCTACTGTCTAAATTCGTAAAAATTATATTGTCAAATTTGCTGGAAAATGTTTGATGAAATTCCCATTAGAAGTATGACAATCTGCTCTGGTATGATCCACCATTTTCTACTTTGAAAATTCAAGCTGAACAACTTTTAATCTATCAACTAGTTTACCATCATATCTTGTTTTGCTCTTTCTCAGTATCGGGTGTGATTAAACTATCAATCTAGTAGTGTAGGTCGTTACTTTACGAATATGTGTAACAAAGAACTGTTTCTTAAACTAAGAAATAATTTTAAGTCGAAGAATTTCTACACAGGAAGTCATACAAAAAACAAAAGTGTATGAATTGTTAAATATAGTTAAAATAAAATAAATGAAACAGAAACAAATGATCGAAGCCTTTATTTTTTTCCAACACCATCATCGCAATATTCCCAATACCATTGTTCGTGGTTACCAACGAAGTTTGTAATAATATGTAATTGGACGTGCCCGGTTATTAACGCTTCAACTTTATTCCAATTCATTGCATTTTGCCATGATGAAAAATTTCATGTTATACGCTTAACTTGAAGGTTTTAAAATAAAGCTTTCCCATGTAAATTTTAAAAGAATAACAGCATAAATTGACTTCTAATTGATCAATGCATATCGTTTTCTTATTAAAAATGCTATGCGCTTGTATATTGTTCAAAATGTGCAACCCATGCAAATATTTTATTCGTTTTTTGCCTAAGTAAGTTCAAATTGATATAGTAGAGCAATATGCTTAAAAAATTTGTGGGCATTCTTGCTTTGCCTGCGTATGATATTTTTATCGTCTGTAATTTGAAAAACATTAAGTACACAATTGATCATTTTGATTTCTTAAGGAAACAGTTCACGGATCTTTCTTACCATTCCAAAGTGGGTTTACATTCCATTTCCTACACTTGCAAATTCCTATTTGTTTTGAAAAACGAAGGTCTGAATAATTTTAAAATGTGGTTTTGAGATGCATGTTATCAACTCGTGTTCGGATTTTGCCTACCTTCACATTCTCATTTTTGAATTCTTCCGGATACAAATGACGACACGTTCATCTTTGATAGCAGTCAGCACTGTCAGCAGCATTTGAATGATAACATGTACACAACATGGCATCTCTTCCACAAATTTCATGTTTTTAAAATGCACAACAGCCATGACGTTAAATGTGACAGAGTTCGTTTTAACCTTCCCCGCCTCTTTTTCATTCCAAACAAAAAGAGCAGCTTATGTTTCATTAAAGATGAATTGACACCTCACATCGTTATCCCCTCTTTTGATGATCATCACCACCAGCATTGACCTAAAAACTGTTTTCCATCCATCGCATCTTCGCATCTCATTCATGTTTTTGTTAAACATTTGTACCTGTGTAGATATTTATCATCTCACCATCAGCATCATCATGCCACACCACCTTCAACCACCAACAACGACCGTCACCACAGTATCATCATGATCATCTTATGTTTGGCAGCTACAGCTCTTCCGCTTCCAGCAATTTGCAATTCTAATTCCAAATACATAATATCATGTTTCCCCCATGTGAATCCCAGTTCGCTTTTCCATCAAACGTAAACTAACGAACTCATTACATTTCTTTGTCAAATTTTAATTGAATGCAAATATTGTGGATGAATTCACTTTATCTAACCCTTCCTATTTACCCCGAAATTCATGGAAATCAGAGGACGAACACAAAACTAAAAGCATTTTCCTCCAGCCGTGTGCTCTCCTGTTTCGTTGTTTCATAAATGATTTTCATTCACTCACGATCATAGTCAATGAGAGCGAAGGCCATGCATTCATTCAGATCTCTTGTTGATTTAGTCATTTGATCAGAGTGATTTCCGATGAAAGATATGTCATTCTGTTTTAGTTTACATTTCCATGTTTTTTGAAAAAAACATCTCAAAACTGGGTTTTCCATTTTCCCCATTTCGTCTACATTTACATCACAAAGGAGTACACATAAAGCGTTCCTTTGAGTCGTGTTCAGTTCCATCCAACCAAGCCTATTTTACTACTTATTTGATCTTTTTAACACGGTTGCAAAGACACGAATTTTCAAACTGTTCCATGCATATGCATAGCTTTATTTCCAGCTGAAAGTGACTTGAAACAAACATCACCCTAAAAATCTGACAAGTCAACCCATCCCATCCCAACTCAACCGATATAGGATGTGGATGTAGGTAAATCATAATCATCATAACAATGGGAAAAGTACCCGTCGTGAAGTGGATGCTTTCATTTTTTTATCTCTCTATTTCGCTTTTTTCCCTCTCCAGTTCACATCACATCCTTTTTAAACGCTACTTAAGCGTAAGACGATCAAAAGAACGAAATGGAACTTAAAATAAACTTAACATGGAACTTAAAAATATTGCCTGAGCGTCTTTTCCCCGCTTGAAGAAGCCTCTTATGTATTTTTTTTCTTTTTCTTTCTTTCTCTCTCCCTCTCTTCATGCTTCCATTTTTCTCGTCATGCAATCTTTAATGCCTCTGCGGAGAAAAGAAGAAAAACGAAAACGACATGAACATGACATTTGCATCTTCCATTCTTATTCTTTGTATATTACCTAAATAAAAATCTGTTTGGAAAGTGGCTTGGCCTCGCTGAGGTAAGGTAACACTATTTTTTGTTCTCTCGTATACCTAATCTAATAGAATGTGATGGAAGATGAGGTGTGTACTACATCCTTTTGCGAAAGACGTTTTCATAGTTCACACTACACAAAACTACTACTGCTCTAAGAGGTTTCTATTCCATTTGCCAGAGAAAGAGAGTGAAAAAAAGAAAGAAATTGGATTAGCTTGGACTGAACTGCACAAGGAGAATATGGGAGAAGAAGTGGAAATGGTTATAGTACCACTTTTTCCAGGGTCGAATGCCGCACTGCCGTACAGCATTGTTAGGCTCCATTCATTTCACCGCATGCAGTCTTACCTCCTCCATGTCCTCTTACAAATCGTTTCAAGTCTGTTGGAGGAAAGGAAATAGTGAAAACTCCCAAGTGTTTTTGATTCTTCATGAGGAGCGAAGAAGACGTAAATTGCAGATTTGCTCTCAATATTATTATTATGACGAGGAGACCATCACAATGGGGCGAAGGAATGAAGGGGTTACCCATCGCTTCGCTCCACAGAAAATTGAGGAAGATTCTATAGAAAATTCCTTATGAATGGGCACCATATAATGTTATTATAAAGTGCTAGATCCACTTACCATCCACATTTGACCTATCATCATCATCATCATCATCTTCGTCATATCACAGTTATCTACACCATCGACTTCAACATTACTTTGTCGAGGTACTTTTTAAAAGATTGTTTCTTTTCGGACCTGAGAAGGACAAAAATTGGTATTTACGTCACAGTTTCTTTCTATTCTATCGCCAACCTTATTTCATCCCGGAAATAGGAAAATAAAAGTCTGGAATAATATGTGTGTTATGCAAGCAAGGCCAAACAAGCGAAACAAGATGGACATTTGAATTTGCGCTACAGAGATTTTTTCCCCTCATGAATAAAAAAGCAAATTTGGAGTAGAAGTGGTAAGAAAATTGATTGGTTTCCATTTAAATTCATAGTTTGATGCACACGCTTTCCTGAAAAAAATAAGAAAATGTCATATCGAAAAGCTTGCCAATGCCGGGACCACTTCCCTTTACGAAAATAAAATTGAAGGAAAGTGCTTTGATACAAAAGAAAATACATTTTCGATTTTTCAAAGGTTCGTAGTAAAAACAAAAATTGTCTGGATTCTTTCTCCGCTTGGTCATAATGGACTGGGACTCACTTGAAGTGGACGTCGGCTATCCGCATGAAAAAGGCAATCTTCTTACAAAAGCACATAAAGTCGATGAAGCAAAATATAAAAAAATATCTCTTAGGCTGCTGTCCCAATCCGGCAAAAAAACTGCAATGGAGTGAACAAAGCCGAGACGCTTTTCAGTTTGAGATATGGCAGAAGGTGTAGCACGAAATTTCCTCATTTCCATACGAACAAGCCAATATAATAATCTATGCATGACATTATTCTCCAGTCTTTATAAGTATCCAGGGTTTTTTTTCGCTCTTGCCATTGAACCGAAAAAGGAATTATCAAGTCAGCATTTTGACGTTCTCTAATAAAATGCACGGTTACGTGCACACATTGCAAAAAAAAAATCATGCAAAAGAAATGATCGTCGAAGGTGAAATAAGGTATTATGGCTTTATTATGTTTTCATTTTTTCAGTCTCATTGGTCCCAATGAATTATTCCAATTCGTTCCGTGTCCAGTTCCAATTCGAAGAAAATTTTCTGCCAAGAAAAAGGAAGTGAAGACAAGAAACTCTTATTTTCTCGACGACAGATCCTTTTTCCCCTTTTGCGAAGGAGAAGATATCATGACATTTTCTTGTCAAGTGAAAACGAAACCACCTGCCCCCACTACTTTCCATCCGCAAAAGAAGCAAACACTCACTTGGATACATAAAAGTATATTGTATACAGTAGTGGATTGTGGAACCCCTCTAAGAACAACCACCATCCTACCTCTCCTAACTGTAACTCGGTACCATATTTCAGCCTGGTCTGCTCCTAAATTTCTAGCCTTAAGATGGGAAGAATAAATGTGAACAAATTAAGAACTGTTCTCGCGATTGTTGCTCTCTGAGGAGTTGCTTAATAAAGGGGTTCCACAGTGTGAAACACGGAGAAGGGAGTGAGTTTAACGATCACACCTAAATTGGTACAAACAAAACTGGGGAAATCCCATGCGCTATCAAAATCACCAGAGCCAATGTCATAGTAGTCAATCTCTGTCCTGGCACAGGAGTTCGGAAAAGGGGACAAACGATTTTGATAATCAAATCATTCACACCACAACACAGCGTTGCTTGCTGCTTCCGTCTTATTTTTTTTTATTCCTCTCACTTTGTCGAGGAATAGAGGAACAGTATTTTCATGCCATGATTGAACTTGTGACAAAATAAAAGGCGAAAAGTGTTCTGAATGACCTGATTTCATTTCCATCTATATATCATACATTAGTATTTGTACAAATATGTCACAGAGTTTTTTGCATTCATTTTTACAAAGTTCTCTATTCAACTGTAGAAGACAAGTGATTGTTCGAAAGTGAATGGAGATGAAAGAAAGTGTCACAATGGGAAACGGAAGTAAACTAATAAGTCACTAGCTGTCATCTCCTTTTCGACGTTGGTTTAAGATACGTCCTTGTTCCACCGTAAGACAAATTCCAATTTTCCAAACATTTTACTTTAGTGCTTGCGTGATTGCTCGTATGTGGTTCTAGTCTGTATTGTCTACTTCCATTTAAAAAAATTGGGTTGCATTACAGATTTACATAATCCCATTGTTCATTCATGGTTTTATCCAAAATATGAATAAAAACATATGTACAAAGGGTTTTGCCATTTAAAGGGACGAGTGGATATCTAGATTTAATGCATCCTTGACCTAACCTCAGTTCGAAGCCTCTATCAAATTGAAAATTGAGTCAATGCAAAAAGCAAGCAACAAACATCTCTGGTTTATAGTTCACCTTTTCCAAATCTGTCACTAAGACATGTACGTCGTACATATTTTCATATGCTTCTAAAATGTTAATATGATTACCTATTGCACATCTATCCCAATTTTGAAAAGAATAGACAAATATATTCCTTTTTTGCAAACATGATTTGATTATAATGATAATGAGTATGAATGATACCA
Source organism: Seira musarum (assembly GCA_027743895.1). Classification (NCBI taxonomy): domain Eukaryota; kingdom Metazoa; phylum Arthropoda; class Collembola; order Entomobryomorpha; family Entomobryidae; genus Seira; species Seira musarum. The sequence goes on along the minus strand of JAHZMX010006444.1, from coordinate 19,642 downwards.
GATATAATTTTTATTCTACCCAAGCCTTTTCATTGTCAGTAAAAAAAAGTAAAATATGGCAGTGATTTTATAAAAGCACTAGTTTAATATACAGCCAAATAATCACATTACTCTCATATGAAATTCATTTCAACTGCCAAAAAATCTCATCATTCCCATGATCAGATAATGATGATATCAAGCCCAAACTTGACCTGAGTTGCTTGCAAGCATGCATAAATAATAATAAATAAGAGTAGTTTTTAGGTAGATGAATGACTAAAACCTGCTCCTTTACTACCTATTTAGCATTGTGGTTTTTAATGCATAAAAAGTGCATTCATAATGCTATTTTCTTAAATGGACGGAATGCACTGTTGTAAAAAAAATGTAAATAAAATGTGCTTTGCATGAGAATAAACAGGTACAGAGCAGAGCGTACGTAACTATAAAAGATCTTTAGGATAAATTGAAAAAAGAAGAGATTCCCCTCTAGAAGAAGAGGTGAACAGTGAACAATACGATGTCAAATCTGGTACGTAGGTGTTCATTTTATGGTAGCCTCAGAATTAATCTTGATGAACAGGAGTGAGGTAGAGAGTGAAAGTTTCTCCTTCTGCTCTCTACCTGATTTCTGGTGGTTGATGTTGCCTGCTTGCTTGATAGAAAGAAGAAAAATGCCATAGAAAATTGGGCGGCTTCTCTCTTAGGGATCAGCAGCATAACACCACACCATCTTCAGAAAAAGACTAAATGAAATTAAATGAAAGGACACTTTAATTTAATTTGAGTGGATACTTGAACCAACATTAGTTTGATTACGTTCAATTCAATGTTGTTCCGACTCATTTTTTTGTGCTTTTTTCCTAGAGACGCCTGATTAGTTAGAGTAGGGACAAATAATAAGGGGAATCGTTAGAGTTAATCATGTTGAAATAGGAGACTTTCCCGCCCACATGTCATTCGGTAGGATTAGGAATAGGATCTGCTAAGAGGATCATGCAAACATGGGAACTTGGAACTGTCGCCTTATGTTGGCCTTGGACTTTGTAGAGCTACTCGTTTGACTCCATTTTTTAAATGTCATTCTTACATGAGGTCATCCCCCATAAAGATTTTTATTTCTGTGTTTTTCCAGAAATAAGTCATATTTGATGCTCTTAAGAAGAGCCATAAAAACTTTAGTATACTGCGCAGCGTCAAATATTTTTCATTATGGACTTCATCAACAAACGACAATAACAAAATATCTTTGCCATTAGCACAGATTATACTGTCGATAATAGCACGAAAATCACGTAGGTATGTCTTTAACGGAAACCATGACTAAATTCATAAGCATTACTACAAATTCCATAGTTTCCATGAAAAAAAAATATAAAAGAAAAATGTGACATCATGCGTGCCAAAGCTATCACACTAACCATAAGCATTTTTTTTAAAACTTTGTACCGGGTGAAGTGAGACTCTCGAGAGAAAAAGTTAAGCTCTTTGTAATGCTTTGAAGTGAATACCCACTCGAAACGAAACAACATCTCGCTTGAACAGCTTCATCCACTTTTGTCGTCTTTGTCCCTTAATTAAGTCAGTAGGCAGAGTAAAATAAGTAAAATGTTCAAGTTTGCACGAATACATGCATTTCATCCAATCTGTTTGAAGTCTCTCTTCAACTTCATTTTATTACTCACTCGTACTGACTGTTGCTGCTTGCCCCTACTTAAAAAAAAAAAAGATGTGCTTAAGAGATTGTGATTTTGCACGCTTTCTATTTCATTATTGTATTACAACCCTTAACTAACTCGAGATAATGAAGATAATTAACAACGAATCATTCTATATATACTCTCAAATGGGAAATTCATTATGTTCAACGAGCTGAGCAGTTTACATGCGTCTTTTAAAAAAGTTTTCATACTGCTCGTCTCTCTTTTCTTTTCAACAAGCGAGCTCTCTGCTCTGTTCCTTCAATCATGCAAAAATGGAATATGAATAATGTGATGCTCTGTGCATTGAAGTCATGCTTTGTTGCTGCGAAAATTCTCCTTGAAAATCTGCTCATTAAACGTGTGTCTTATTCATAGAATTATAGATTTTTTGAATGACAAGCGCAAAATGAGATTACCTTATTCTTCTGATTAACTTATTACCGTCATCACCTTTACCCCATATTGTTCGGTTATGGTTTATGGTGCAAAGCAGAAAACCCTCGTGTGGTATTGCGTTTCTCCTTTGTTCTATTCTATAATAAACTGGCTCACTGACTTTTAGGGAAAACCATCCTTTTATGTTTCGAAGGTAGTTTTTTTTTCATGTGGTTGTGCCCAGATTATCTCATTTATTATGATGCCTCGTTTTGCAAACGCGATTTTGCGGAGCACCTTGCAGAAAAGGTCTCTTGCTCGCCGTAAGGCATCTATGTTGTGCTATATGTTCTGTTTTTGTGCTCTCGGTTTTATCAGTCCACAACGACTTGACGACGACGAGAATCAACCTTTAATGTAGTTAAGGCTGCTAGCTCAAAAAAAAAACCTTCAGGATCCTATTCTATTTTTGCTCGTGTCTCTAGTTACTCCTTTGAGATTGCATTCTTTTGGATCGATGGAAGCAATTAAGGATTGCGAAGCCAGCCAGCAGCTCCACAGGAAACAATGCAATGTCATCATCATCATGTGTACGCCTAAAAAGCATAATGATATGAATGTGTAGTAGGAAAATACAAATGGTGATGTTTTTCGCCCTGATAGGAAATAGAATAATGTTGATGAAGCAGTCTCCTTAGTTTACTTTAGTCTCTTCTTATTTTTATGTTGTATCATCAACTTTTCTCTACACAAAATCAACAAGAACAAAAAAAAAAATAAACCACGAAAAAATGTAGTTTAAGTAATACAACATCCCGTCATATCATCACGAGCGGAGAGCCAAAGCAACCACCAAATGCTTGTACGAACCAACCACTATGCATGTACTCGTACAAATAATAGAGGCACGCGGCCCTAGATAGATAATGTAATATATTAATGTCATCATTTTAATTCCCTTGGCGAGCACAAAACAAACAGCATCATCGCACGGCAACACAATATAAATTGCACTTTGCCTTTTCTCCCTCTCCTCCTCCTCCTCTTCTTCTGTCTACACTTCACGAGGACATGGAAGGAAACACCTCGACACCGGAGAAAAGACCAAATTGTTCCAGCAGCTTTCCACTAAATTCTTTTTTCTCTTGCTTTTTACTTATGCAGTAGTAAGTACGAGAAAATCAAACCTTGTCTCATCCTTTTTTTTTCTGTCCAACTTTTTTTTTCTTTTCCTCAAGAAAAAAAAAGCAGAAGAAGAAGATATTTGTTAGCGTTGCGTTGGTGTTGTTTGTCTGTGGCGCACACGCTGCTAATGCAAATTAGTTTCTGTTATACGGTACACTGCAAATTACACCCTATTGCCTTGTATCGCGTCGTATCCTTATCATTGGTGCGTATAGCGTCTCATTACACAACATGATTCGTGCATTCCCTTTTTTTGTCATTTTGGAAGTTAATGCCTTTAAATGTCTTCCTCCTCCTCGAGATGTTAATATACTACTCTGGTCATTCATTAGTAGACAAAGAAGGTGAGGAGATGATGAAGTTGGAAGGTCATACGTATCACATCCTTTTTCCCCTTTTTTTCTATCATTTTCTTCACTCTTCCTCTATATTAGTCTCTTGGGCTTAGCATGTGCTTCCCTTCCCAACAACGCCATCATTATATTATCATTCATTATTTATTTTATTGCTTCGTAAATGAGTGACGGACTGACAAAATGTTGGCCACCTTTTTAACAAAGTAAATCATCATATATTATTTTAGGAGAAGATTCTTTTCGTACCACAAAGCGCAGCATGCTACAAAACCCAAGTATTTCTAGAGGAATGCGAAAGAAGAGGTGAGATAATTCGCTCACTGCACACCACATGAAAAATAAATGGGAAAAAGTGTGATGTATGCTTATCGAACCAGTCCATCATCTAGTCATATTGCTCCTTGCTCCTCACATTTAAATACAATATATATTATTCTACTACAATTCCAAGTAAACCAGTCAGCCTGTGTGGGTGGCATCATCTCAGGTACATTAAATAGCTTCGTATTAATCTCAATCATTGGCTTGACAAAAACAAATTCCTCTTTAAACGTGGGTATTATCATAATGAGTAATGGTAATGATGATCGTGCAAAATTGTTAGAGAGAAGTAATTGAACAGTAATAAGGAATAATACAAACGTTTTTTGTTTACGTCTGAAAAGAAACAAAATAGCACATAAGGAGAGGAAAATAAATCATGCAGGGTTATTATTTTTTTTTGAATGACAAGGAAATAGAATGCATCTAGGTAGTGTATGCGCACCCGAACCAATTTCTGTAGATAATGTTATGAAAGAGCTATGCATATAAATAAACATGTACATATTATGCTTTGGTATCCAAAATAAGATATTTTTACGGACCTTAATAGGTTTTGCATGCCTTCATTGTTAAGTCAAGGTTTGTTTAGATATTTTCAGAATGGGTCTTAGAGTCCTTACTGCAAAAATACGGCCTCATCTCATCACATCACAACTAACGCAAGTAAATCTAGTCTGGCGAAAAAAGAGAATGAGCAACAGTGGTGGGGTTTAGTAGTTGTAATAGTACTACTGCTGCTCATGCAGTAAATGCATAAAGCACTTTGTGCCAAAAAATGTTTGAAAAAGGCAACAGCAATAAATTACAATTACTACACACTGCGATGTTGATGCCGAGAGGAGAATAAACTGTGAGGTGAATGCTTCCAAACAAAAAAAGTTTTTTTTTTCAAGGGAAGGAGAGGAAGCAGAAATGAGTCAAATTTGTAAAATACTTGTACTTGAAGTGTGCATGTAATGAGAGTGGTACTGCTCACGAGTAGAGGTTGCAATAAGAGTGTGCAATATGCCTTTCTACATGTTATTATATATTTTTCCTTGTTAGATGCTTCTAAAGAAATGAATCATGGCAAATGGCAAGAGAAACATATATTCTTGGGAAGACGAGAAAAAATAAGTTTTCTTAAAATGTTTCAATTTTCACCCTGTCAATCCCAATCCTACCGGTTTGGAAAGTCTCTGATAGAAATGTCTTGATTAATGAGGTGTTCCTGGAAAGAGTCTTTTTGCAAACAATGTGCCGTTTAAGATTTTGTCAGTCCATGGTTAAGGCAGCAGGTTTCGATTATTATCATCTGGAATTTTTCAAAAATATATATATTTTTACTCATTTTCATTTAACAAGAATTGACTATGCCTACTTGCTGACGTTACCGGTCTAGTCACTTGAAGAAATCAAGAGAAGCAATAAAATTGTGGTGTAAACATTGCATTATGCATGATGGAATCTCAATCTCTATCATCAACAAAATTTCTCATCATCAACTGCTAACAGGATCTAAAAAAAGCAAAGAAAATGATGATGGTATTTAGAATGCCTGCTTTGTCCGGCGGTGATATTCTAAAAAAAAGTGGATATCCATTTTCCTCCCACAGATCCTCTATTTCACTGATTCCGCATGGGTCTCAATTTTTCAAGCAATTTTTCCCTTTGTTTTTCTGCTTGTTTGGAAAAAAAGCAAATCCTCTTTGATCCTTTATGAAATGATAGTGGTGGATGAGCCTTGTGTTCCTCTTTCTCATTTCGCCTTTCTCTTGTGCCATTTTTTATTTCACCGGGGAGAGGGGCTTCACATCAAGCTACTATTGAATAGTGAAGCCAAAGCTGCATGTTGTTATTTCAGGGGGAACCACAACACTAGCCTTATCACCTCACCACATTGTTAACAAAATATATTTTTCACCTCCTGCTTTGCCATGTGATGCCAGCGTTGAAACTGAAACTGAAAAGAAAAAGAAGAGTTTTGAAAAAGTACCTTGTTTGTTTTTTTATTTACTTACTCCATAGATTCATACTTGACTTCTCCTGTTTCATCCTTCTTTCTTCCTACGTACATATGAGCATTATTAGTTTTTTTTCTCTCCATTATCAACTTTCGTAAGGAAATGGCCAGGAGGCGAGCAAAACGAGACGTGGAGGATGAAAGAGGAATAAAAACAGGTAGGAAAGTACGTTGCGGAGGAAGACGATAGCCCAGTTAGTTTAAAGGAAGCTTGACTTCACCATTGTTTCCACAAGTAGGTACGTATTGCAGATCTCCCTGGTGGCACAAGGTAAAAAAATAATTTAATGTTTATTCATCCACATGAAATGTTGTGTGTGCACAACATAGATCATGTACATCAGAAACAGAAGCCACTAAATAAACTTTTTTTTTTCGCAAAATTAGGTTGCCTATTAAGCTTCGCTTGTGGAAACTGCGGGATATTTGCTTTACTTCCGTTGTAAAACCACCTTTCCCAAACGCCGCCTCGGTGTAAGTCTCATGATGGTTGAACCTATTAGATCAGGTTGAATGGAAAAGGATACGAGAAAATTGAGAGAATGGTTGAGGTGTAAAATGAGACGGAAAAAATATCACCGAAAATTGGCTTTATGGAATGGCACAATCGTAAATATACTTACGATTTGGATGTGAATAAAAAAGGTTAACATTCGCTAGAGAAAAATTATGATCATCATTCTTCTGACCCACCTCCTGTGATGACTAACCTTTGAATCGCAAAAATTTTAAGGTTCAAGAAAATGTTCAATGTCCAACAATATGCAAAAACGAGTGATGTGAAATAACTGTGAGCAAAGTCGAATGGTGGAGGAGGTTTGTTAAGGTTGACTGCAACCCTAGCAAAAAGAATGGCATTACGACAAGAATACGCCCGGTTCAAAAGTCCGAATTGTTATTTAAAGCAACGAAAATTACTTCTTGACGTACACATGTGAGCCATCAGCATTCCCAAATTAATATACGTATAATAGTCATCGTCATTATCATCATATTTTTTCGAGAAAAACGTTTTAATATAGTTGGACTAGAAAATACATCATCATCAAAAGATTCTTTCAGATTCGCCCAAGCAATAAGTTTAAGTATCATAATACATTGTAGAAAAAATGTGAAATTGATAAAGAAGCGTTTTCATGAGCTAAAAAAATGACGTCTCGTCTCAAATAAAGAGATAGATGCTGATGATAATGAGTTGTTCTTGTGTTAGAAAATGATGATGATGAGTTTGTCATAACATGAGGAGGAGGACTCTGATGGAAGTAGTCTTTGGAACAGAGATTTTCTTAATAAATTAGTTTCTGTGTTCGACAGGCTCTATTAAAGGAGTCGTTTAGAAAAAGAAGGACGTGAGTTTATCACCCCAGAAGTTTTGTAAAAGCATACATATTTTTTCCTACACTTGAAACTTGATTTTCCAGTCGCCGTTCTTTTTTTAGCGAGAATCTTCTTCTCAGTTAAATGAGAAGTGCATAATACAAACAAAAACCGTACACAGTATTAAAGATAAAGATAATCTGCAAAAAAAAAAAGCCTGAAAACCAGCGCAACTCACTTTTTTTCAGACTTCATTCAGATCTGTTGCCAAATCAATACAGCCATAATATTCCTTAAAATGTTCAAAGTGTTTGACAGGGCACAAGAACAAAGTAGACAGATTTTCAAAGAAGAAGTGAATCTTTGAGAACTTCTGCTTTTTTTTGCCGAGGCCAAGTTTCCTTTAATGTCAAACAGAAATTCATGGTTTCGTCCATGAGAACAAAAGTATGGAAAAACATAAGAAGTGAATGACTGTTTGATGCATGAAATAGGTATTTTAGACAGCATTTTGCTCGTAGTTGTAGTAGTAGTATCGTAGTACGGGGCATTTACTTGGCAATTTTTGTCATGCTACTATCATAAGGGAAATCCCAATAATGCCATATAATACAAGCTTATTTTCTGTATTCCCACAAGTGCAACAAGAAAAAGATAGATTAGGTATGTACCCTCATGCATACTCATAGAGAGAACAAAACTGTGATAACTCTCTACTAGCTTAAGCTGGTAAACTTGGAAAAAAAGACATCATCCCTATTTTCATCATCATCACATCAAACAGCCACAGAAAGAGTGAGCGAACAACAACACAAAACATTCAAGGGTTTTTTTACCCCTGTTAAAATGCATTGTTGGATTGTGAGTTAAAAGTTTCCTCTTAAATGCACAAACATGAGTATGGCTTAGGCTGAGCAATGGAAAATATTATGTACATCTACAAGTTTTCGAAGCGTTTTTCATTGCACCACAATGATGAGGATGATGATGATGAGAGGACTGAAGCAGAAGAATCGTAACGTAATCGAAGAAGAGCAAGAGCACATGAAAATGGGGGAATCTATGTACTATGTTTAAGATGTAAAAAGATGAATGCATTCATGTAAGCGTAATGCTCATACAACTCCCTCTTTTTCTTTCGCTTTTTTCCAATATGATATTGTCTATGACGCTATTTTCAATTGAATTTATGTGAAAAATTCTGTCTTCGTACTATGAAGCTGTGCGTATAAGTAAGCCTTATTTCAATCTGACAATGAACGAGCGAGTGACTTGACTCACTGTTGAATACGATCAGGAGAGGAGTGAAGCAAACTAGCATGAGCCATCATGTTACATTGCATATAAGCTCATCTCATTCACATCTCCCAAAATTGCTAATGGTTATGGTTCCCCATCGAAAATAAAATCTGTGAGGAAGCAAGAGTGAGAAGCAAAATAAATATTGCTTTTACGATAAAATTTCTTCTCTTCTTCTTCTTCTTCTTCTATTGAATCGAGAGCTGGATGAATATCGTGGTGGGTTGGATTGGATGGATGATGTACAAAATCATGATGATGATCCTTTACACAACCAAGGCGAGTTGAAAATGAAGGCATAGTCATAGCCTTAAAGCTATACATTTATTTACATGATTCATCATTCATTTGTATGTATACAAGTTAGTTGTAGTATGCCTGAAACTTTTAGTCGTCAAGAAGTGGTGGTGATGATGATAATAATAATAATATTTTACATGTTTAGGAACAATTCACTGCTCAGAAAAAAAAATCCCAGCCTTGCACTCTCTCACTAGCCTGCTCATCCTGGTCTGGCCTGTCTAAAGCAAAAAAAAAATCTTTTTATTTTTTTCTTTATTTCTCATGTACATACATGCTATTCCCATTATCATTGCCACTTGAACTGAACTAATGGTGGTGGAGACGAAATCGGCAGAGGAACGAGAGGCAAAAAGACACATTTACTTCCTCCTATACATTTTTTCCCTTATACTCAAAACAAAAACATAATTTTGTATCAGTCACCCTTGCAATTTATAGAGGAATGATAGATTTTAATCTAATTAATCATTGTCTCATTTCCCCTTTCAAAACGGATATTTAGTACTCATTCAATCTCTATTCATTCTTGGGGACATGCAAGTTTTTATTTTTGCCAAAAAAAATTTAACGATTGACCTAAGAGACTGAATATCAGACTATGGAAGGAGCTATAAACTGGAGCGAGTAGATCAAGTAAGTTCAATACACTTTTCAATACCATCCCATTCCGTTCTGTTCGCATGTGTTCCGTTCGTTGTTAGTTCGGCAGAAACAGAACATGGAGTTCTTTGATTTTTTTTCGGTTAATTAGTCGGCTTAATGTTAGTACTGTATCATCAATCAAGCTGTGAAGAGAGGCTGAAGCGTAGGAGCGTAGAGTAATTCTTTTTATTGCACTGGAAAAAATTAGATGATCCAAAAAGCATTACGAAATAGTTTGTTGTTGTTGGAATATGTAAAAAAAAGTTAAGATATTTTTTTTCATTGTACTTGTTGCCTGCCATAATATTCTACTCAATTTATGCCGAAATATTCGGCTTTTTGATGTTGTCATGTCAAAAAAGATGGAAGATGTAGAAGTGAAGTGAATGAATCACTGAAACACAGATTGAACAAAAACCTCTCACTCACTTTTGTGTTCCCTGTTCCATGGACCTGGGTACGCACCAGTAGAAAAAAAAACCGAGAAAATAAAGCGGTGCTTTTTTGTGCTTCGTTATTTTCTCTTAAGCTTCTCCCTCTCTTCCTGGTTCGTTGCTGCTATTGAACTTTGTCTTGTTTTCTCTGTGCTTTTTTTTATTTAAAACCCATTTTTTATTGTTTACAGACACAGCCACAATTTTTGGAACATGAGCATCGCATCTTCAGAGTAACAGTACTTCTTAGCTCAAATTCTCATCTTCAGTTTATGTTGCTCTTCTTGGGGAACTTGAAGAGTTATTGAAGCCATTTGATATTGACATAAAAACTATTTTTCCCGAGCCTGTGTGTGTTCAGTGCGATTGTGCCGGTCGGTCATATGTCAAAAATCTTAGGATTAAGTGAAGCTGTTACATGACCACGACTAACTCTAAATTGGTGAATGGACATGATGACATAATGCGGAGGATTAATTAGTGTCACTTTACAACGAATTGAGAAGGGGAAAAAAATCACAGTTACGTGTTACGTGTGTTAAAAATGCGCTGTCATCTAAAGTAAACTGTGATATCAGGAAAATGCGTGAGTTATCTAAAAAATAAAAAATAAAATAGTCCCCCTAAATTTTTCAATGAGGATTTAATTTGGTGATGTGAAAAAAGATGCTATGAGATCATTGCAATATAGTGGAAATGGAGAGCGGTGGTAATAGATAAGGATGGTAGATATATGTACCCTCCCTTCATCTCTGCAATTAAGTGAGATCTTGATTGTCATAAAGAACGCCTTGCTTCAATCATTACTATGATCATCCCGAACAAGTGATAAATTCTCCTTATCTCTGAGCTTTATTCTTTTGAGCGACCCACAACAACGACAACAACGATATGGTACGATAGAATGCAACATGTAATTTTTATCGGCTTTTTTTGGCATTCCCAAAATAAGACTGACTAAAAAGAACGTCATCGTCGTCTTCACTCTTTACATCACAATTAATAAACGAGCATATTGGATAATTGATGTTTAGTACATGAGGATAATGAATCAGTGCCTTAATCGACTTAATTCGACTTAACAATTAAAGTGGAATTTTTAAAATGGAATAAGAAAGGATGAGAAGAGAAGTTCTATAGCTCTGTCTCAACGTTTTAAATAACTTGTCTTCTCAAAAAACGCTTGGAGATTGGGAATGGTGATAGTGGAGACAAAAAAGAAAACTGCAAACGTTTGGCTAATCTAACACATCGAATTAGAGAAAATGATCAGATAGAAAAAAAGAAATCGTTTCTTTGGCAGTCGTGAAAACGTGACAGAAATCCAATTCTACGGGAAATTTCATGTGTCAAGTTGGTTTTCTACGAACAGTGGAAGTTCCACGAATGAAGAAAACTTTCCACTCCCATGGAAAGAAATAACTAACCGCGTAGGTTGCTTTTATATTCTTGGTGGCTGCAACAAAGAGCCAAAAGGAACCAACTTTTTCCAGCTTTTCCAGCCAAAACTCTCTCCATCCTTTTTGGCTCCTCTTCAAAATGAGTATGGAATCGTCTTCCCTTCTTCAACATTTTTTGTGTGGGCTGAAGAGCAGGTGAGCGACTTGGCTTAGCTAACAAGCAATTTCGACAGTGAATTATATAAATAAAATGTAGTTTTTGTACATGACTTTTTGGAGTTGAAGTTTGTCCTTTTAATTAGATCACAGCGTCTTTTCCAGCAAACCATTTACCCATGATTTTCTGGAGTGTGAGTAGGCTCTTTGGGTGGTTTATGGAAACCTATTCTTATACCTTTTGATTCCCTTCCAACCTTATTAACTTTTATTGATCACGCTACTACTACTGGTAGTAGTTGTTGTAATAATACTACTACTACCATTGCTACTTGCAGAATCTCACAATTTTTTCCCGTTTTCCCAACGTCATCATTTGAACAAAGTCTTTTTATTAAATGAAGAAAATATTATTTGCGAATGGAAGTGACCTTGGAAAATAATGAAAAACTGTGCTCCCAATCTCATGGCGTGAGTGATTGTGATTTTATAAAGCCTCACTTAATGACATACTTGTTAGCGATGAATGCCATGATTAAATAGCACACAGGAATGAATTTACAAAGATCATCCAATTTTCTTTTGAAAATAAAAAAATGGCTAAATAAATATATGTACTGCGTAATAACTGTACTGCGAATGAATTATATGAAGTCATGAAGAAATAAGTTGTGCACTTAAGTATATATTAAAGAATGGCTTCCCACTTCATAATTGAATTTAAGTCTCTCCATTAATACATTTTTTTTTGTTTTTGACTTTTGTGGTAGTGCGAGCACTTGATTTTGATTTTTAAAGAGATTTCTTCATTCCTTGAACCCAGGCATCCCATACACCACACCACATCACTCTACAGTGTTTTAACGATGTTGACTTGGTTGTGAGAAAATTAGATGTCATTTTATGGCTTTATCTTACATGTATCTTGGGAGCAGCAGCAGTGTGCCGCTTGTGCATACTTCTCCACATGTATTTAGGTATATTTGTAAGAGGAATCCGTATGACAGAATTATTGCAAAATTTGGTCTCCCGCGACATACGGAAAATATTGAGATTGAAATGTGACTTTTTCAGCATCCCATTTCATATTCCTTACTGCCAAACTTTTTTTATTTTTTGTCCTCGAGAAAATCAAATTGATGTTGCTGTAAAAGGCTCGATCTAAATAATATTTTTCATGCATGAAAAATCACTTTTAAAATGTCACATTATTCACTTGGATTCCTCGGTTGTGGGCACGTGACACTGGAGCACATGCTTAATGTTCCTGTCACAGACACTGTGTTTTCTTGAAACGAGAAAACTTTTTTAAAATTGTCCATTTTACTCTAAAAATCTATTTAAAAGATCAAGACTGATACACAAGCCCTAAAAAAAACTTTTGACTTTTTGACTTGAGACATTAAAAATCCCGGAACTGGAAAAAAACTTTGAATGAGAATTCGCTTCAAACTTTTTTGTCTTCCTCGTGCCTGGAATATTAATAACAACAGAGCATACCTAATTGCATGAGTCATGATGAATGCTGCATTTTAAATTTGCGGAATCACAAAAAAAACTCTTTCCTTCCTGGTTGTAAATCAGTCATTCCAATCCGCCCTCACCACCGACCACCTTTACATCATTTTTTAAGTCAAACCATCCAAATGAACAAAAAAAAATTGACTCACTGTCTTCCAGTTTACCATTTTGGGAGGAAAGCGAGACACACCACTTGATTCATGTTATTTTATGTAATGTGACGATTGACATTGAACTTTTTTCTGCTTGATTGAAGCTTAATGTCTTAATAGAGTGACGAATGCATTTTTCTTACAACAAAAAATTCCAAGTAAAGCACGTATAAACAGGACGGATAAATAATTGGCAATGGGAACTCCAATAAAATATTTTTATTGATATGGCGGCTTATAGCCTACTAATTTGCTATACTAATTTGGGGTAACGAACCAAATTATTGTAGTAGATCGTTCCTACTCTATTCAGTCAAAGTCATAATTTTTTGATGTGATGACATGCTTGAAGCCATGTTATTGTACAACAACGTGCTTGTTTTGGGCGCCTTTCACCAATGTATTAATAAAAAATAAAGACATCTCTTTCTCAATTTATTATTATTATTTTTTTGCGTAGAGGTCAGTCATGTTCCGTCAGCTTCATGCGGAAGGACGCTAAAGAATCAATAAAAAATTGAGCTGATCATCAGTTCTATTTTTAATGGGAGTAACTAATAATTTGTTAAATTTCCAAGGTGCGTCAGCACTTATTGTAATGTACCTACTGATCTTGCCATTGTCTTATTCTGCTTGATCTATAAATAGTCATGTTATCTCACTCACTTCTTCAATTTATCTTCATCACTGTCATTTCGAAAAAAGAAGCAATTAAGATAAAGAAGGGGAATGATCCACTACAGCGTGGGTGAATGTTGAATGGCTTACTAAATAGTAGTTGGGTAGTGTGTAAGAATTAAAGCATGTCGTAAGCATCCAAAACGTGGTTGTTCAAGGGTGGGGATGAATAATGCAGCACTTATAAGTTTGATTACATCAACAAAACTTTACAAAAATAGAGTTTATAATCATCATAAAAATAGATCTGGAGAATGTCAAGCGAGTGAGTAGTCAAGTCACTGGCTTTGACAATGCGACGAAAGGATAGTGTGGGAAAAGGATACAAGTTTCGGATGATCACTTCTATTTACGCTGAAGAGACTTTTCACTTTTCTCTCTAGTTGTCATCATTTAAGCGCGCCTCCCATACAAATAAAATGGGAGAGAGATAAAATAAAACAACATCAAGATCGAAATAGATTTACGATTCAAATTCACAACTTCTCAACAGCAACAAATAGAATTTTATTATCCATTCATGAGTTTATGTGACACAAACCAAATGAAAATCAATGATTCCACCAACTCCCTCTGGGATCGAGCCTAAATGAGGGAAATGTGTAAAACTCATGAGCACTTTTATTGGATAGCGTTCTACTGTCGCACCCCTCCTCCTCCTCTTCAAAACGCTCTGTATTCATTATTTTAAGAATGTGCTAAAGGGAACATGAAAAAGCTAATAGGACTTTTGCATCGCAATCATCACCATGAACATCATAACTAACATGTCATAGCCCTCACCATGCCATGCCATTTGCCATTTCTCGAGACTTCGTATCAAGTCCATCCATACGATACCATGATTTATCGCTAAACTTTATAACTTACGACTCTGCTACTTGACTCCTCTTCCATAAATTAGTGTTATATTATGTTACCAACATTATTTTTTTTGCCTTATCATTTTTTACGAGTTCAGTAGTCAGCCAACACATTGAAGTTAAACTTTTATTAATGTGAATAGAAAATCTATAAAGCACAACAAGTACATATAAATAAAATGATCAATCAGCCAGTTTCAGTGTACTGGCTATCGCATCGTATCGTCAGTCAGCAGACTGTGAATACGTAGATATTTAAGGAATAATACAGAATGCGACATTATTTTTTTTTAAAGTCATGACGACAAACAGAGGCAAAACGCAAGTGTTCGATTGGATCATGTTGCTGGTGGTGGTGGCGATGATGATAATCTGAGAAAATGAAAGCGCACAGTTAACTTGCATTGCAGCACAAAACTTTGATTCTTCCTATGACACTTGTGTTGATCTGATCTCTGAATCTGAGACATGACATGTTTCCCGATAAGCCACAGAGCAAAACATTAACTGTTTTTTAGCTCAAAAGCACGACAGAGGTAATGTGGACAAGTAGTGGTTTGGTTTTACATGTTCATAAGTTTAATTATTTTTTTGTTTCTTTTCCTCAAATGTTGAAGTCTGTCAGAGAGGGTGTTTCAAACTTCTCTAAAAAACACAAAGTACAAACACTCGCAAAAAACTTTACCGTTTTTTACCTAGTAACACTGTCCTGACCATGAAAAGGATCTTATTGAGTGGGACTTGTGTATGAAATCGTTCTGAGAAAGAAGATGCGAGTCTAACAAGTGGATTATATTGACTTTGTCTCGACTTTTTGTCAACCAACCGACAAAAAATACTCAAAAGAAAAGTTTCACTCAAGCTACTTAAGTCTTGGGGAAAGGGAAAAGTAAAGCAAAGCCGCTGCTACTGCTGCTTTTTGTTTTTTTCGTCTTATCTTTCGCAAACTTCCGTCATCTCACTAACATAATAGTTTATGACAAACAGAAAGAGGAAAATGTAATAAATCATTTATTTTCTAATGAATAGTAAAGTTTCAATACGATATTTGGTATGAAGTTTCCCATTGGGGGAAGTATAAGTATGTTGTCATACTTCCGTTACATATTCCTTGTCCAGGATCACAGACTCCAGAAAGTACCTCAAACAAGTCGAAGTTTCATGTGTCTTTTTTTATTACAGTATGAAGTTACATGTCGTACTTTTGCGGCTTGTGTAACATGAAAAAAAGGGAAAAATCGCGGATAACTTTTCGCTTTTTTGTAATTTTGCATTTTTTTGTTTACTCTTTGCAGGTATTGAATTCATGCTTGACTAGAGAAGAAGAAAAAGAAGAAAAAAAAAACTCGCGGTTTACTTTATCGCCGTCTTTCATTCAAACTCTACGTCGTCATATCTCCTCTTCAACGTCAAGTAACGGAAACGTATTATTCCTATTCCAAGTCTTCCTTTTTTAGTCTTCAAAACATTCTCTTTCCTGTGGTGAGCGTACGTGCAATGCTGCTGGAACGAAACGAAGGAAGAACTTTTGGATGCATAAAAAATCCTCTCTTCTAGATTCCAACTTTATTACTGAAGATGATGATGAAAAACGGAAACAGGAGAGATAAAATTTTGTGAATTGTAAGGTAGGCCACGCAAAAAATATTTATTTTATAAGAATTTCTTTGCATTAAAATTCTAAACCAAACCTCGCAAAACCCAAACTATTTTATGATGAGATATATACATAATTAAACAGTAATAGATAGAACTGTGCAAATACCAAAGATTTAATTTTAGGAATCAGGTTCATACGTCATTGCAAATGATGACAAGCGTTGAATGGGGATTTTTTTGCGATAAACTACTGAATGAGGAAGGTAATTTTTCCAAAAAAAATTTTTTCCTGTACTGCAGCTAGGCGCATCCAGTTTTTACAAGATTCGGGTTTAGATTATAGGAATTTGAAAGATAAGCCGTTATCAAAACAGAGAAAAGGTGATACACATGATAGCACTCTCAGCATATGTGTTCCATCTCGCTGAAAGTAAAAGTTCGTAATCGTCGTTTCATGTTTGCTTAACGAATGAACTACATTTACCTTCCTTTTGTTTACATTTCAACATCCCAGTCAAAAACGAAAGCGGATTAGCCCACATAGGATTTTTTATAGCTTCACGACTACGTCAACACTAACACTGGGAATGATATAACAACCGAACAGACATAAATTGTTCCACTGTTTGTCCAGCTCCCAAGCGAATGGCAAAATTGAGCCAATATCTAACCCGCGCTCTCCATTCAACGCTTTTTTTCTTGACAATTCAAATATTGTACAAGGCACAGTACAATAGGCATCCTTGTATGCACTTCCAACCGAAGCGAAAACCAAGTCTAATAAAAATATGAAACGATGTAAGCAAAAGGAAAATGAAATGAATGCATTGCGCAATAAGTTCACATTTATTATGAAATCGGGTAAGTAATGAAAACTGACGTCCTAAAAAGCCTTCTATTTTAAGAAACATTCCCAAAATGTTTCAGATAATATTTTTGCGCAAATACTAGAAATACTTAAGCGAGTTTTTCTCTCTCTCTCTCTTGAGATAATTACATATAATTTTAAACTTCTGGTTGAGGTTTGGTAATCTACATGATAAAGAACAAGAGGAAAAATATTCTCAGGGATGGATGAACGTTCATCATGACGATGATGATGATGATGAGGCTGAATGTTACCTATCTATACAATAGCATGAGCTAATTTTTTTCATTTGCTTCATGCAAGCAGTAGAATTAGAGTGGCAGGATTATTGGGCTATATATTTTCATGATTTTCTTGGCTATTTTCATGGTCTCTCAGTAGTAAACTAATTTCGTTTTTCTTTTTATCAATCCATCCAGACTCGTGTGTTGGCCATCATGATGATGAGACGATGTCAGTAGGAAAAGGGATTTTTGAGTGCAGCAAGCAAGAAAGCGTAACAAGTTTTCTGAAAAGGTGTTCGATTTCGACTACTCAAACTACTAGTCGAACGCAGTAATTTTTTTTCCATGCATTTTCCATTACGTCAGCAGCAGCATCGCCACCGGAGTTATTATCAGAGCAAGTGAGAAACAACGACTGACATTTTTTTCTCATCGTCGCCGCCGGTAAAAATATTTTTTCCTAGAAGAATGCACGATTGAGTATATCATCATTGTCGTGATATTGATATATTTGGAACTAATATTCGAGTGGAAACATCCGCTACAATTATGCAAAAAAACAAGAATCGCATCAATTTTGTTCTCATATTCATTTCATGAAGATCTCATCGGGAAATTCAGCTAGTTCGTTTCTCTTATCTGTGAAGAGAATAATTTCGAGTTAAAGTTCAGTTTCAAGTGCTTTTTTATTCAAATTTCAACTGAGAAAATATGAGTCTGAGAAAAATTCGGAGGAGACTGTCACACACATTTCGCTTCACAGTGGATGGCTCGCTGTCTGAGCTTGCCGAGCATCTCACTATTGATGAAGATGGAAATCGTCAGTATTTAACTATTTCAGATAATGGCGAGCCTCGTGAGAATGGTATGAAAAATTTATTTTCTTCAAATTCTCAATTTCGTTTTTTGCTGACATGATCGTTACGACACCACATTGAATTCTGTTTTTTATGGTTTCACAGGAGGCCGCTCTCATTCCAAATCGAATTTCCTTAACTACGGAAGGAAATTCTCGCTGACCAATTCCAGAGTCTCAGAGCCAAACTGCAGACCAGGTATATAAATAGATTTATATAAATCTTTCTTTTTTTGCGTGATTAACTTTAAAGTCATCAATTTTCTCTGAGAGAGAAAGAAACGGGTAAAAATACAATGTAGCTTTTGCAACTACTCTCTACAGTCTAGTTTATTTTCATGTCGAAACTAATTACACTCCTGCGTCACGTTATTTAAGTAGGACATTTGATAAATTGAAGTGGAATTTTGTTAAAGTTGAGTGAGTCTGCCAATAATTCAATTACCAAGTCCACCCATCCATCAATCAGTATATGTTCCTTTTAGAAGAATTACACGACGACTACAACAACGCGGACGATGATGATAATGATGATGCATGCATCAGTCACTTTCCAAAGTCAAATTTCATTGAATTCAAAAACGACGCTTGTAATATTGCCACTCTCCGTACTTACTTACTACCCGTCTCATCTCATATTCCATATTTCATTCATTCCAAAAATACGATGGAGAATGACGCATTCCAAGAGTCATATATTTAGTACATACGTGAGAATGAAGGTTTAGACAGACAAATTCCTTGTTTATTTTCAGTGGCAGCGTCACACCAGTGTAAACAAGTTTATTGTCATGTTCACTCGTTCAACCATAGTTTTTTTTGTCATATTGTTATTATTATGGACAAGTGAGGCGAGCAAGTAGACAGAGTTTGTTTGTAGCATTTTTTCCACCTTTGTGCAACCTCTATTGTCAAAAAGAATATAAACACAAAGTTTGTCTTTTTTTTCGCGACATGAGAAGCATCATCTTACAACATTTCGTTGATCTTTTCTTTTATATAATAATAATAATAACAAGCAAGTGGGTATAAAAGCTTTAGGTAAGGTGTCCTCCTTTTTTGTACAGTATTTCGACTTGTTTCACTATAAATATTTTACTTTACACCGACGAATATCACATTTTACCTTTGTATTATTCACAACCGCAAACAAACGACTTTTAGTATGAGTCAAAAATTGAAAGATTTTTTATTTTTCCAGCGAACTGCGTAACCCAAGTGTATCTACTTAGGTAGCTATACATTGCCCACCTGCATCATTGTAATAAGAAAAATTGTTGTCCAAATCTCAAAACGTCATATTTTTTGTCACAAGGAAAGCAAAAATAACAACGAAAACGAGCATGTTATCTAGTTGTCCTTGTAGTACTTACAATGCATTATTCATACTAAAGCCGCCTTCG
>JAHZMX010006443.1:0-37131 GCA_027743895.1 Seira musarum | reverse complement strand
GGAAAGGTTTACGGATTTTCCTTTTTCAAGTATAGATGATCCTCGGGAAAGGTTAAGGAAAGGTTGTTGAAAAAATAAGGAAAGGAAAAGGAATTGGCCGAGTATAAAACCAGCGTAACAATAGTTCATGATTTTGAGACCGCTTAAATTTTAAGCTTGCAAAATGATCTGGTTTTTTAAAAGGGAATTTATACTCATGAATTCCCTAATAAGCTAAACTGTCGTCAATGAAATGTGCAGGGAGTCTTGCATTGTTCACCTGTTGCGTAATTAAATGTCGATAGTCATTCAATGATCCCTTTTTACTCAAGAGTTTAGTTCATCCTGTTTGAAAGCGTTTAATTTTGTCTGCGGGTGATTTTTCTTGGGGTTCAGTTATGTTGTGAATGTTTGCACCAAATTGTTTTTTCCCTTGCCACATTCTCGTTGCGCGATCATAATAATGTCGTTGAGGACAATAGTTCCTCATTCATTTACAAATACCTTTTCTTCATGTGTAGGGCTAATTTGAATGAAAAGTGTATAAACGAAAGTAATCACAATCTTAACCCTGCGGCTATAAAGGGTTTTAATCTTTCCAATCACACATGGTTGAAAATAATGACCTGTTCATAATCATTCCTGTCACAATATATATAGTAAGTAAGAGTTGTGTTCGGTATGTGTTGATAGTATTTTTTAAAAGTCTACTCCGTTTTATGTTTAGATTAGTTAGATTACCACTTGCACACTTATGTCTATGATGATTAAATGAATTATAATATCTACCTTTTCATTCCGAGTTGGACGATGCTGTCATTGTACTAAAAATATATTTCCGATTTTACTCCTTACTTTTGAACGATAACGCATAATTCATAAATTTGACGAATAATTTATATTACAGTTTTATGTACCCATTATTAGTAATGCAATTAAAAATCTTAAAATGAAGAGCTTTTGTAAGCTCATTTCTATTTATTTTTATTGTTTCCTACTCGATGGACGAACATATGAAAAGCTTCTGTTTCACATTTGTAATCTTATATTTTTAACATGTGAATTTTCATTCGTAGTTAATAGCATATTTTTGTCGTTTAGTTAAAGTAACGCATCGCAGTCAGTTTTTATGATTTTTTTTAAACATCTTCTATCTTCTCTCAGCAACCAAATCGTCATCCAGGATTACACATCGTACAAAAAATGCATTTTTATGTTGAAATGTCGCAAGTCATAAGTCATAAATTTTTAAAGAGGGAGTGATCATTTACGACTTTATATTAATTTTGATACCGCGAATAATAATAAGTCGTTAAAACGTCGCAGTTTGTTGGGGAAGAACAAGCTGACCGGCTCCTTTCATTTATAAATATAAAAATTTATTTATAGTAAATGAAATGGTACATTTCTAGCGTGTACGTTTTATCTTTGCATGGAAGGTGTCAATGCAATTACATTACCTAAAAAATCCGCTAAAGCGGACTATGGAGTACGGATACAGTGTTAATGAATCTTACAACGCAACGACAATCTACAAAGAATTGTACGAAAATACCTTCGCAAAAAAATGTGTGGTGGGAGACGCCAACGCCGTTTTCGTCATCCCAGAAAATAGAACGAGAGGGGTCATTGTACTTGTGTTGTTTTAAAAATCATTTTTATTTGTTAGCTTTGTGTTATTTTGAACACGTCTACTCTATTCAATCTCTTAAGTTCGGCAGTTGAGTGAGCGGGGATCGAGATTGTCGTCCTCGCCGTCATAACTGCTAATTTCATCACTTCGAATGATATGGTAATATAAAGAATGGGATTAAATAATAATAATATCGCCGACGTGTCATGATGTTGAAAACTTCGTTTTAGCAATTCCGCCCAACTCTTGAATGAAATACTACTCGATATCCGATCCGAGTAGAAGGCAAATTATTGTAAGATTTGTTAAACATACGATAAAATGCCTAAGAACTAATAATGTTTTGAGTAAATAGTGTTTACGAATCCAACGTGGCGAGCGAGATTGGTGTTTATTTACCTATTTACCTCTAAGGACGTTCCGAGTTCCGGGTAATCTCTTGGCTGCTGTGAAAATGTTTGGAATCGAGATTGAATTTTATATTCTTGGGGTCTTCGTAGTCGTAAGGTTCTTTCGTTATCGACTTTGCATCTTGTTGAGTCTACCCATAGATGAGCCACCAGTCCTAATCACTGCTCTATACACGGTGAGATTTGTTCATTTGATTGGGTTGTGTCCAAAAAATGTTCTCCATCCAAATAGTATGAGATAACATAAATTGAGCCATGGACTTTAATAAAAGATTTAAATTAGCTTTTGAAAGATAAGTTTAAAAAGTTGCGCAATATGGAGAACTCGTTATAATTTTTTGAGTCGGTTCCTTGACATGACATTGTTTTCCACATCAATTCATGATCAGAGCTACTTATGTAGTAATCCTGTAAGCAAGGCGCATAATATCAAAGAATTTTAATCCAATAGGAATTGTACTCGTCTAATTAACGTCATACCCGTTCAATACAATTAACAGAGAATAGCATACCGTCCAAACCAAGTAGACAAATAAAAAGACGCTCGAAATCAGATCGCTGAGGGAATTCCTTCATGAGAGGAAACAATGCTTGTAAACCATACCATCATTTAGTTGTAGGTTGGCTATTGTGATCCAATCAATTTTTGATTTTCAAATGAGTTTGCTTATACATTAAAGGTGAAAAGAAAAAAAATTCCCACGAATTCAGAAAGGCAGTACAATGCAACACTAATAATATTTAATGTCTGCGAATAGTAAAATACTGGGATAACCATAAACTAGCGTAAATATACATATGACATATAGGAATATGTATAGCTTCATAGTTAAATCTATTTAAACAAAAAAACGCAATTATTATTTGACCTTTGATGACAATGAAAGATTGCAGTCATTGTGCATTTAAAAAGTGTCATTGTCCCTTTTAAAGGAAAATAGTTTTATTTTATGAATGAAAAGTAATCATGAGCGTATAGGGTCGTCATATTCGTTGAAAATCTAAACAAATCTAATTAAAGGTTTTAGCAGAGCTAGCAAAATGGAATGGAATGGAAAACATGATACAAAGTAGGTTTGCATTAGTAATTCTTTGATTCTAGAATAGATATGATATGATATTGATGGAAAATAGATTTGCACTAATAGTATCAATAAAATACTGACGATGGGTAAGGAGAGTTATTATTTTACAAGTTAAGATTTTTAATGATAGCTTTCGCTTTCATGACTTGCATTCATCCCTAAGAGCAAGTCATACAGTGAGATTGATGTACTTTGAGAACCTAATTTTAGTCAATTGTGATTGTGAGTCAGTCAAATGGCAAGTCTTTAATGAATCGAGTTTGATATTGGTTAGTCACTAATGAAGATGTAGTGAATCTGTTGACTTTCCCATCAATTGAATATATATACTTATCAATCAGTAATGGAAAATATGTCTGGCATACTCTTATTATATTATAACTATTGGATTTTGACACAAATTCCCGTCGTAATTGCAATTGACATAAAAATTTGATTGCAATCTTTTCGCACAAGGTGCAAACTACTAATTTACTAAAACGAAACGTTTCCATTCTTATTATTCGTTTGCTTTATTGTTAGCGAACATTATTAATGCTCTATAAGTCAAAATATATCTGACATTTATTTGGCCAATGTAGCGTTAACGTTTTCCTTGTGTGATAAGGTTAATTGCAAATCAGAACCATAAAGATATTATAATACCTAGGCTTTTAAAAATCGGAATGATTAAGTAAATGTACCTCCTCCTGTCACTTCGCATTGTAATATGTAATTGGATAAACGAAATGGAAATCATAATTACATGCTCCGGTAGAAATTCATCTCTTTAAAGTGAATTATTGAATTGCTGTAAACATTTCGACATAAAACCAGTACACTTAAGTAGGTAGGCAATTTTTTTTATTCCTCTCTGCTGAATAATGGGTTTGGTTTAAGTGCAAATGGAAATGCAGATCATGCAGATGTCACTGCAACAATGAGGAAATATGTACTCTAGACGAAATGGTACAAAAACACCAGATCAACATCATTTCAGCCGCATTTCAATGATGATGATATGATGAATGGCAGAAAATAAAAATGACGCTGTTCAATTCCATTGTCATTACAAGCACTTCGTGGGGAACTAGATACTATAAATATTTTTGTAGGATCTTTAGATGAGACGTGATGTGAGTAGAAAAAATCTCTTTAAAAACTTATGACGTCTTCATTTTTAAGTATCATTTATATTATGGAGTGGGCCTGACTTTTAGACTCGGTACATGGGACTTGCTTTGGCGTGATTCAAATTGAGTTCATTATGGAAAATTTATAATTGCTTTTACTATTAAACGCCCCATCAATTTTCTCATGTACGGGAAGATAAGTAAATAAAACCTCAATTATTCGTCGCAGCACCTTACATATTGAAAGTTGCAAAATAAGCAATGAAAAGGTAATTAAATTCCAATTCAGATTAGAGCACCACACCTGCATCTGTTTGACATCGTTTTCTTTCTTCCATTTTCAATTCTCATGCCTCGTTCGTATCCTCCGCTCTAAAGCTATGTGACAAGATTATGAGATGATGCAATGATGTAATTCACCTTCTATACAAATTGAATATTTTCGTGCATATTAAGGTTATCTCATACAACTTTCCTTGTTCGTTTCATTAATATCATTACGCTTTGAAAACTTTTAAGTAAGTGGAAATTAACATTTATAAAATTCCTATGAATAGCGCTCTAAAAGTATACATAAATATATATTTGAGTTGTTTTTGCATTTACTGAATGTCATTTCCTTATTAAGAACTACAAATACTTAATATTATTACGCAGTAAATTTTACTAGTTTTCAAACGAATTGGATTTATCTCGACGGTTGATTGTTATTGCAAATCCGAGGTTTTACGGCGTTCCATTTTTAGAAACTCGCTGATTACATATATTCTTACTCAAAATCGCTTACAGTGCAGTACTGGAAAGGCAAGAGAACTGTGTGGTGACGGTGACACACGGCACCATCAATTCCTTCGGATTTTTGTTTTCTTCAATTTGTTAAAGTTTTTGGAATTTTTAAGTAAGTGGTGACTATATATTGGCTTGCACATCATACTTCTACCCCAACGACGCGTTTCGTTAGATCCGAATTTCCACAAAACGAAGAATCAGTAAGAGAACAAGATTGCAATATTAAACTTTTGTTGTTTTGTTTCATTGCAGAGCAAAAACAATTCCTTGAGCAAGGATAGCAAAAGGAACGGCCATCACATGAACTCAATCGAGGATGAAATTAGTTCTTCGGATGGACCATCGCCAACTCCACCGGGAAGTTCGGTGTCACCATCGCCAACCCCCATGCTTCAACCAAGCAGAGGGAAGACTTCCAATGGGCTCGATTTGAACATGACTGCTCAAGAAATGCGAGCGATGTTAGCGGCCAGGAAGAAGGAAAAACTGGATCCGAAAACGCAGAAAATTGATTTGAGAAAGAAATACGACATAGTTCAAACACTGTAAGAGAGGTCTGAGAGCTTCAAATTTTTACAAGACCATTTGAAACAACTGAGGTTTTTAAAATAGTTCCTTGATTTGCATCGTCGCGACAAATATTTTCAATTAAAAACTTGACATCTCTTCAGCAAATCATTTCATATTGTGTAATATTAGCAAAGTAAGAAATTGTTAAGTTTCCAGGACTAATTAGAATGGTTATAAAACGCATAAAATATAATGGAAAACTCATTTCAATCAGTATAAAACGCGAATAATCGATGCAAACTGATTATTCAGAGCCAGTATAGTTTAAAATAGCATTAAGTATATGAAATGGGTTACTTGAGATCCGCCTGTCATTCCGATTTTTAGTATGCATTCCATTCCATTTTAAACTACATTGTCTATTTTTTTCTCTCCGTATACATACATACGTAGATAGATACATAGGTTCAGGTGGAAAGGTATCAAAATCCGAGAGGGTCGTAGATTCATTCATTGCATTCTAACTGACTGAGAAAACTGCTTCAATATGTGCCTCCTTGTTGCGAAAGTCCACGTTTAATCTTTATCAAGGTCCCCACCTGCAGTCAACTTATTTGCGATGAGTGTATCAGCGCAAACTGGGCTTCTGCGTAACCTTTTCCTTTACAATTAGTGTACAATTAATTACTAAAGTAATTTTGGCATGAGAAGAATGCTTACCCACATAAGCACATGCCTTCAGTCAAATCGCATGAAATGAGTTATTTGGGAAATTTATAGTTCAAGCTTAAAATTTATCGTTTACTGTATTATTACTAACGTTTAGATTGTTTAAAAAATAACTTCTTATAGCAAATGAATTTAAACTCGTATGCGTAGTATTATCAACTTACATTACCCCGTTTTGTTTTCGGTGCAAATTTACAAAATATAAATGCTATTCTAAGTATGAGATAATAGGTAGCTAGAAATAATTGTACAACGAAAAATAAGTTCAGACAGTCGACTAAATAGAAACACAGGAGAAAAGTATTTTTAGATAATAACTTGAAGCATGATGCTGTACACGAATAAATCTATACGATTATTTTTAAATCGACATTATTAATGACGTTAGTATAAGGCTTTTAATGTTACTTCAACTATAGAAATTAAAAACTTTGGTAATTATTTGACGAAATTGAATCTTTCAATTGAATTAAATTTTCATCGAAAAATTTTACGAAATTCCTTTATTGAAAAGGGCATCCATGCGTTCTTGGTTATTCTTTTTTTAAAGCTGGAATTCGCATTCTTTTCCCGGTGTTGCCCATGTTTCCGGACACCTCTAATCATTTTATCCTTGACAATGTTAAATTCTCTATCGCAATGCCATTACTTATTCTTAAAACAATCTTTTAAAACGTTTTGTAAGTTTATCATATATATAGAATATGTAAATCTTAATTCATTTTCGGTTTCAACTAACAGATTAAGTATAAGATCAATTTACTTCCTGTATACTAATGCAAAAATCAGAAATAGAATGTTTTAATTGATTGTTGCCTAGTTAGATGATCAAATAAGCCATGATGAATAAGATTGCAGAAATTTACGTTTATTGTGACTCGTGTATAATTAGAAGCTAACGCTGCTGTAAGTATAAAATTTTTGGAATAAAGAATTGGCAATTGGTGAAATAATATGTTGCATTTATTTGGTTCATATTGTATGCTTTCATTCAATTACTTCAGTTGTCGCTGGTTTGTTTTACTATTGTAATAATCATGATAACTGCCTTATTTAAACTTGCAATAATTTCATTTATTTGGATAAACAGTTTATTCGTTCCTTTTTTTGAACAAAGTGTCATATTATTTTAATTTTTAAATACATTGTTAAGGCTTCAATACAACAATTTTGTTCCTGAATTAAAATTCTTAACACATTCTATAATATTACACATGTAGACCGTGAGGAAACTACTAATTCCTGAAAATTTTATTGTTCTCAGTTCTTCTGATTCAAATTTAATTCTCAATTTTAAGGTAAATCTTTAATTATTGCTGCTACGATTGTTTCCAACATTTGTTCGTTTTTTGATAGGTTTGAAAGATGATTAAAACTTTGAAACAATTAATTTCTCAACATTGGGTCAACATTAAACTCCTGCTAAAATAGAATTTCGATCTATAAGTCTACGTACTAATTTCAGCTTAAATCTTAATAAAACTTATTATTTTCATAGGAGGCAATTAGAAGGCAATGTTATGATGATAACTTAATTAGAAATTTTTAAGTTGTTTACTTTTATCAATGAAATATAAAAAATCACAAATTTCAAGGCTATTCAGTTGTAAGAAGTTCAAAAAAATAGGATAAAACAAATATCGCAATTTCAGGTTATCAATAGTAAGAACAAAACCCCAAAAATTCGATAAAATAGAATATGAATGTGACATTGGTCACGGATCTTGTACGGCTAGTACTACTTATATTTTTATTATTACACGGGCGGCAGTGGTCATTTCTGAAAACACTGTAACACTGTTTCATTAATCAACTATACGTACAAGGCATATCTATATTGTCATTGTAGAGATAGTAATAACATTTTAAAATTTATTGCCTCTGGAAACTATGTATTGTGTGTATAAAGTGTAATGGAACATTTCTTAAAATATTTCGGTTATTGCTCGACTACCATAATATCCCTCATTTATTCATAATATCCTTTTAATTCTTTTGAATAGAGTAAATTTTCTCAATTTCATAAAATGCATGTCATACTTGAACTAGAAGCCGCATGAGAGCCGAACGTGAACACAACGTTTGCGAGTTTGCATAATAACAGTCAAAATTACGTGAAGAAAACAATAATAGTAAGAATATCATAATAAGAATTAAATAATTGATGAATAAACTTATCAAAACATGTACATAATAAGTATTAAGATACCTTGAAAATGATGATTTCCCGTCAAGTATATTGGAATGAAAGCCTAATGGGACTTAAGACAATCCGTAAGGAAAGATCGCAACACGCAACCAGAACGTACGTACGTCGTTACACAAATCAGGTAATCTCAAAGTTTCTTTTTTTTCACATTACACATCATCCGAACTGAATCCATTCACTACGATTTTTCTCCTTCTTAATAAATCATATAAATAAACATAAGTATAATTTCATACAAACGATTCATTTCCCGAGGAAACTGGCTAGGTGCGTTGCGATATTGGATAATATTTAAAGTTGAGAAAGGATAAAGAAATGGCGAATATTAATAAAAATAAATCACAAACAGCTTCAGTGGCTGACCTGCTGGTTAGCATTCCTTCGACTCTAGTCCATGAACCATTGTGAGGTCTTGAAGGGATGTCAAGAAGATGGGTGAATATTTGGTACAAGTCTACTAATTGGATTGGAGGGTGAACCATTCGTTTCTGAAAACCTGCAAAATATATGAACCATGTAAAGGGTAACTACAAAGCGCTCCTGCATCAAATGTCGACATTACAGAAAGACGAAAAAAACACGCACCTGGTCCTTTTGCAAAAAATATTGTACGCATCTCTGTCATATTTGGGTATCCATGTATTCCACCTACATAACGGAAGTCGGGAGACTCCCTAGGAATCTGTTTCGAACTGAGTAGGCCTCGAATGAAATAATTCGGCTTAGCAACTACCAAAATGTCTTGGACTAGTCTGTTATTTTTGTAGTGAAAGTAGTCTGGTATATCTTCTCGACGGTACACGTCGAATCCTTCTTTCCCCTTCAAGCTTTCATAGACCTGGAAAAAATCGCGAAAGGCATAAAATAATTTCCTTCACGATATTGATGCTGTGGAGAGAACAGTAAAAAATTATGAGTTCAAACCTGATCTACTCGCTTTGCATATGGCGTGATTGCAAGCACAGCTCCTTTATCAAGGACTCTGTACACATCACTGGCATTAATGTAATCACCCAAAGACAAATAGGTCACATTAGAACCTTCTCCTACCCACTTCATTCCGTGATCACTGGTGATTACTATGTTAACCTATGACGTAAAAAAACAAACTCCATGAAAACTACATTCCAGGACGGTGATGACATTCAGGGAAAGAATGAGTCATCCAAAAACTACTCATGTGAAATTCATGAGGAGTAGTAGTACTTAGATCCGGACGCAATGATGCATACAAAAGAAGCTAACTAACCTTTTCATCAAGGCCAGAATCGACCATTTGATCAAGAAAGTCTGATAGAACACTGTCAACATCACGGATGGCTGCTTTTAGTTCTGGCGATTCCGGCCCATATTTATGGCCAATATTATCAATGTGCTCACCGTAAACCTTAAGCAATCAAACCAAACCACATCATCATCAACCTCAGCTCCAGGCATGAATAGATTATTTTTCTTTTTTCATGTGGTCACAATAAATCGCAATGTTATTATTACCATGACTAAGTCGTAATCTTTTTGTAAACTATCTACGGCTATGCGAAGAGTATCCTTTATTGCTTTCACTCCTTTCATTTCCGTGTAGCCTGTGCACGTCTCAGGCTTAATTTGATCGAATGGAACATCACATCTCGACCAGAAACGAAGAAACGCCTTTTTATTATATCGCGTTGCCGTTGTCCATATTGGCTCGCTGCTTTGCCACCAATGCTCCATTCTAGTCGTAGTGTGGTCATTAAGATCAAACACAGCATCACGCTGTAAGTCAAACATGTAATTCCCCAAGATTCCATGGATTTCTGGATAAACACCCGTCGATATCGTCGTCCAGCATGGGTAAGAGAGGGAGGGAAATACTGGCTCCACCCATTCTGCTTGCACGCCTTCTTGAAGAAACGTTGGGAAAGCAATTAACGAGTCCTTCTGCTGTTCGTAGTAATCCCATCTGAATCTGTATTTCAACATCCATTTTATTTATTAAATCATTTCTTGCAATCTCATTTCTTCACAATGTTCAGACGTGACCCCTGTTTTGTTAGATTACATTCTAAACGCACAGGATGGACACTTCCTACATGAATGAACATGTACAAGAATCTAAGGAAAATTGCTGTTTCATCAAATGCGATGGTGTCGACAGACATTAAAATGACTCATGAAATGAAATCTATTCCACATTCCATGAAAGAACTTCTTTATTGAACACATTCATTCTCAGTTAAAGAATTATTACTACATTATACTACACATACACCTCAAAAATGTTTGCATCAAAAAAGGATAAAATACTTTGCGTGTGTGTAAGTACATTATTCATATCCATACTTTTTATCATAACTTTCTTTTCGGAAAATTCTATGCTTTCATCACCAGAATTTTTCAATCATCTTCCAATTTACCTTATGCTTAAAGAAAAGTTTGGCCATAAAGCAAACAGTTTTTCATCAATCAAAAAACTGTAAGAAGTTTAGAATTCACCTTAATCTTATCGTTTTACGGGCGCACACGCAAATATCAGCTCTGACAGTCCCACACTTAAAAGAAGAAATGGGATTTCTGTTTTTCATTCCATTCCTCTTTCTTCTGCAGCTCTTTTTTAAACCTTATTCATGAATCAATGGAGATGTTGACGTGCCAAAGCCCATTTTTAAGGAAAACTTTCCGCCGCAACAATAGACACAAGAAAATATTTAAGCTCAATCGTAAATTGTATGCGTAAATAATATGCGTATATTGTTGTTAGTAATATGGATTTGAGTATTAAGTATGATGTGTCCATAACACGCGGTAGAGTGTTTTTTGCGTGATTTTTTTCCATGCGAGTCCCCATCATGATCGCCATGAGTTTATGAAAAGGTTAAAGTAGCTTTAAAAGTATAGGTTACGCCCAGCCTGCGGTTGTTGCGGCCTTATCAGAAAATGGCAAAGTATGCGGGCATTGACCTATTCTGTATCCATTACCTTTTGCAAAAAAATCTTTAAAGAAAAGATCAGTCTTTCCAAAATAAAAGGTTTATCTTTGCTAACGTCAAGTACTAGTTGAAGTGCTTAGCACAAGGCAGGTTCATCTTTTTTTATAGACTCTCTTATCTTTTACCTTACCCACTGATATCGAAAAAAGAGAAGGATACGTGATGTTCTAAAATTATGCGGTTGGACAATAATTTTTCATTTTAATCTGGAACAATGGATGCCAAGAAGAGTGTTTTGCTGATAAAGCTATTATGTCATCAAAAAATGTAAAAAAAAGGCAAGGAACGTTGTAGGTGGTAAAGGATTCCAAAATGAGCTGCGAAGAAGGGGAGATGTGAAACTACCTCTCTCTCTCTCTCTCTGGAAAACAGGATGCTAACTGCTAAAGTAGCACAATGGGACGTGACATAATGACAGTCATGGGAGCTGCTAATTCTTTTGTTCTCCTGCAACACTTCATACAGTGAAAAAGGAGAGCGCCATCAAAACCATTTTATACCAACGGAATGCCTGGCCAGTCAAACTGACATTCTCATCACAAAGATTGGTGGTCTTAACTTAAGCATCTTTTTTGTCCTAAAAAATGAAATTCTCCATTTCCCCAAACTCTTCAGGCATGGATATTTCCCATGGCATGAGACACAAGAAGGGAAAAGGGGATGAACGCAAACCAAACTCAACTCAAACTCCAATATTCCGGGCGTTCATTCATCGCGTTGTTCGTAATATCTCGTCCAGTTTTAGAGAAAATTATAAGGCTATACGCATTTAGTGAGACTGTGTGTATCTTGCTTCCTGAATTTGAATTCCCTTCCCTTTGATCAAGTGACTTGTTAAAAAATTCAATGGTGGAATAAAAAACCAATGCGTCATTTAATACGCGTTTCCTAAGACCTTGCACGCTTATTTTCAGTGTCTGTTTTGGAAAACTTAAGCATTATTACCTCCATTCTAACATACTAAATTCCACTTTTTAAGAACATACCCGTCCAGCATGATGATGAGGAGCTTGTGATGTGATCCAGAAGTCTTTCCCCCTTTGCTTGACTCTTCATCGCTGGTAGCTTGTGCGGTTGGGAAGTCGCACAAGAAAGTTGCTGTGATGCCAACGGCAAGGCAGAACTTGAAAACATCACACGCTTTCTGACTTGCTTCTCTCATCTGAAAATTCGTATACATTTTGTTTAATATCATGAATGAAATACGTGTGAAGTCAAGTCTATCACTCTCTAAAAAATTTCATTTCATTGAAAATTTGTAGAGCCCAATTACCATTTACATGTTTACTGGTAATGAGAGAGGATTGTTTGAAAACCAATAATATGGAATATGTAAGGATTTCAGGATCCTATTGTCAGACACTCCATTACTCCACTCCTTCATCATTACGATGCGATTTAGACAATATGCTACACCCTTTTATCATATCATTACTATAGATATTATACACATTTCAGTAGTAAATGTCTGATATAATATGACACTTTCGAACTTTTACACTTGGACATTTCTAGGGTGCAGAATAAATCAAAGGCAATTTATTAATATCTAGGCTAGCCTAGCACGGAGAAGTATTCAAGAAGTAATGTCTAATGGGTAAAACGGTAATTATTATTGCTTTTTATGTCGTTAGCAGAACATTAAACGGCGAGGGCAGACCATGTTATAAAAGAAAATGGAATGAAAGACTGGTCATTTCTTGACATTATGGATAGTTTAGTTGGAGCCAAGTGTTAACATGTCATGGAAGGAAATGTCATTCGTATTCAGCGACAATAAAAATGACTGAAATGACATCATACTCGACTTTTGTTGAAAATTTAATAAGAAATGTTGATACGTTGATGGGGGAACTAGAGAACAATTCATTGAATGGAGTTCATTCTCCACGCGACAACGACAAGACAAGTTCTTGACAATCGTAAAATGGGAGATAAACTATCACGTTCGACTATCAAGCATTATGTGGAAGGTCACAATGTGGGCAATAAAACACACATTATGAGCTTTCTGTCCCCTCTGTAACGACTAACTCTTTCTCAAATAATGACTAAAAATGTTGTTATTTTCTCATTTGACGACGATAAAAAAGCACCGCAATACTTATATGATCTTACAATTGTCTCAAAGTTATGGTTATGACGGACCGCTTGATGTTTTCCATGAAACGCACTTTTAATGACTGGACAAATTACATTTAACTTGAACAAAAGTAATTGTGTGATCTACATCTACCTTATTTTTTCAAAGAAAGCCTTTCCACGATAGTGATGATGAAAAGAGTAAATGACTGGAAATAATCCTTATCACAGTCTCAATAAGTTCGTAACTAAAGATCAAAGTCTTCACCGAACTTACAATGAAAAACATTTTTGTGTTCGTCGAAGCAAATATCATGGATTTAGTTACGAAATGAACAATTTCTCAAATACATATCGGAATACAAGAACAGCATAAAAAGATAAAACAAAAAAGCATAATACAAGCTATGTTTTTGCTGACCAAACACTTTTTTTACTTTTAATGACCATTTAGATGCATAATAAAAGATTGTTTTTCACATATCACGCATTAAATCAACTCATTGTCAGACCTGGTGCGCTGTATTCTTATTAGCATTAGCATTGAAACGTTTATTGGAAGGCTATATGTTTGAAGTAAACATTTGAAGACGAAGAAACCTGTTCCTCAAAAAAGTAAAAGTGTTAAGTATAAGACTATAAATACTCCAAAACCAGGTTTAAACTATGGATATCTCAAAATAAAGTCACCTAAACCACATCTTAATAAGTAATCTCGTCTCACCAAGTAATATTATATTATAAGGATTCAAGTTTTGTTATGTGCAAAATGACATTTGCCTTAGCTTGAACACTTGCTACATGAATGTAAATAATGAATAAAACTGAAACTTACGGCGAAAGATTTGATCTCCACATTTCAGACACTTGAATAATTATAAATAAAAATCAGGCAACTTTCAATGCCATGACAGCGCACACTGCTGTACTGTACTCATTTAGAACTAGCCAAAGATATTTTTTTCCCGTCTTTGTCTATTTGATATGACTGTAAATAAGGAGGGGAATAGATTGAACAAGATGTACAATAAAATTAGAAAGAAAATTGCAGACTTTGTTCATAAGTGTGATGCACGAATGCAAAATGTTTCTAAAAAATGTAATCTTGTATTGGAATGATTTGCGGAGATGGTGAGGTTGCAAGATGCAGAAGAAAAATCATGAAGTGGTCGTTTTTTTGTTTGATGCACATACATACTATTTATTTCTGTTTCTTCACATGCAACCGAAAAAAAACTTTTTTCTTCACACTTTGGAAATGTATTGCTTTTTTTCTTCTTCTTCACTTTCAGTGAAACCGGGTAGCTGACGAATCGACGAGATGGTTTCACGTGGGTTGAAAATAGTTCGGGAACGACAAGGTTATTGAGTGACGTACTCATATACAGGGCACAAGAATTAGCACAATGTTTGCAAACCTTTCAGTGGTGGTATCAAACGAATCTGATTTTTTAAAATGCTACTCAAATACTGTTATCGTTATCATTGCTAGTGCTAAGTATTTCCCGTTTTTTTATTCCCTTCTCTGCCCGTCCTGGTGCAAACTTTCCTGCTTACTTTGATGAAAGATGGTTTTTGCGGAGAGCGGCTTGTGGCTTACTTTGCTCTCCTTCTTGGATGGAAATGAGCAATAAAGTCTCCTGTAAACGAGAAGTCAAGAAGTGAACAACGAACTCTCTAGATGAAAAAAAAATCCCAACAGTAGTGGTAAGTGGGAAAGAAAGGAGCATGTTAGTCTGCAAGTGTGTGTGCGCAATCTTTTTATGCTTTCTAAACAGTTTCTATTCTTCTCTCTCTCTCTCTCTCTTCTCACTTTCCATAAGTAAAAATGAACTAGACTTTAAGACATGTTATCACTATCATCCCAGTCCCATTACTCCATTAGAACATTATCTTTGCTTATACTGAATGCTCAAGCAAATTCCAATTTAATATATTTATAGCGTTACTTTGCCAAAATGCTCCAGCGACGAGTTAAAATATAATCGGTTACTGGTTAACCAAAAGGTTTTCTAAAACTATTGATTAAAGTAGACTCCATCGCAGGACCAACGCGATTCCCCACATCAAACTACAATGCATATAACATGATCGTCATTTTGTGTGATTGTTGAAGAAAAAATAGTAAAAGTGAAGGCGGTGATTTACCTTGGCTTAAGCATAACTTTGCATTTCGACTTAAAATAAACTTTTGTCCGATGTCAATCGTATCAGCGACAATCCGGTTCGTGCTTGTTCTTCTTTCAAGGATACAAAGTAGTATTTTTGTTGTATCAATAAAAACATTTTTGTCGTGATCAACATCATGTTTGCCTTCTGGAAGAACAAATAATTTTTCTCACAAAAATCAAATCAAGCCTTCTACTCATTATCATCATCATACATACAGGTTTCCACAAATCTGTTCTTTTCGTTGAATACACTGAAGAAGTACAAAAACTTTCCATCACTCGATTCCATTCTCATGTTGATGCACAGCTGAAAATAATTAGCTTAAGAGATCTTCTGCACAAGAAAAAGAAGGTAGAGCACATAAATAAGAAAAAAGAGCAACGATGCGATGAATTTAATTTGTGATTTTTTGTTTTAAAAAAATATGTGCACGTGGATCATTGTATCACTGGATTTTTTTCTTTCTTTGAAAAAAAGCAAAGAAAACTTTTGAACTGTGTAACATAATGCAACTATAAAATGATGAACAAAAACTGATCCTCACAAAAAGAAAGTGTGTGACGGCCGGCACAAGTCGAGGACAAAAGCGTGCTTGGTCAGGTTACAAAATAATCATTTTCGTTTTCGCTATTTCTCTCAAACAAGCTTGATGCTGTGAAAGCATGAATCTGAGGAGACAGCGAGAAAAAAAAACTCGTGTTCTTCCTGTCCCATGAATGCACTGAGATAGAGCAAGAAAGATGAAATCTCTAGTTGTTCGCTTTTCTATTCTATCTGATAATTTTTTTTGGTCTCAATGATTTTTTATATGAACCGTTTTTTCTCTCTCGAAGTACTCGGGCGGTAAAATCTGATGTTATGAACACTTACGAAAATCTGTACTTCCAACTCTACATAGGATCATGCACACATAACTAAAATATGATATTTGCTAGTAAGTAAGTGCTACTTTCATGTGAAAGAACGAAAGAAGAGATGCAACCTTCTTATATCGAAATATATCTGTACATTTTCCTTTAGAAATGGTAAAAAAAAAACTTTTGTAAAGAGATATCTATGTCTGTGCATTTCTTGCATTAAATTCTAGGAATATTATTGCATGAAGTGAAGACTCCATTGCTTCGTTAAATGCAGTCGTAAATGTATATCATCTCTTTTGTAGACTTATGGAAAGCAAGTCGTTTCCACGGGTGAACTTGGCTTTTCTGTAGAGAATCTAAAAGGATAACTTCCGCTGTCTCTCTTGCTTCTGTCTCCTTCTCTCTAGTGATCTTTTTTTCTCTCTCTTGTTACAGCTCATCCTATCTTTGAAAGGGTAGATTTTGCAACTATTCTGTGATTGCTCTTTTTCCTTCATTCAACAAAAAAAAGTAACAACGGAAAAAGTGTAGCGTGTAGTTTGCCATTAAGTAAAAAAGAGGAGAAGAGAAGTAGCATGAGCCGAGCATCGTCAGCATCTAGCTCGCACCACCATCCTTTTTCTTTATGTTCGGCCACTTAAAGGAGTAAAGGCAAAAGCTATGATGCTACGCGAAAATCCATGAAGAAAATACCAAAAAGACGGTCGTTTTTGCCAAATGGAAGAAGAATACTTGCGAAGTTGTTTACTAAATCCATGGCCATGGTGGAAATGCCATGTAGGTAATCCTTTTGCTATGAGACTAACGCGCTTTTTTAACGGGAAAACACGAAGTCAATAAGATGAAATGCTCTCAGGACGTTATAAGCTTTCAGAGGAGATACATTTTTTTGGACCGTTTGCAATAACAACACCATCATTTCCTTTCAGTTGAGCTGGCAATTCAGCCATGGCCATGGGCCCTCATTTTTTGCATGTTTTTTTTTTTCTGAGAGATGTGAATGTAACTTGAAAAGGTTAGGCTTTCCGTTACAAAGTATATGTCACTGGTTTTAGGCATTATTTCTATTATTATTGCTTTACTTATTTACGTTTACTTTAGATGTAAGTACGGGAAAGCTCGCTTCTAAAAATTTAATGCATCGTTTCGTTTCATTGTTACTTTTTCTTAGTTATTTTTGATGACATACATAGTTGGAAGAATGGAACATTTTTATGATTGATGCAAAGTAGATCACGACTATGAAAATTGGCTAATGGGTCTTTCAATCTCATCCGCGCACGCCAAAAATTATATACTTGAAGCAACACCACTTTGGCTCATTCAACATCTACTACTAGTCTCACTTTGCCCCCAATACTAAAATCGTTTTGTCATCACAAAATATTCTCGACTTGATTAAGTGAAATAAGAAAGTCATTTATTTATTGAAAACTTTCGAAGATAGTCCAATGGTTAGCATTTTACTACCACGCTCCCAAGTAAGTAAAGTAAAAAAAATCTCAAAACAGAATGAAATGAAGTGCCATGAAATATGAGTACAGTACTTTAACGTTTTTTGGCGATTAAGATCATATCGTTATCACAAAATCTTGTACTATTGTGTAATGTACATACCCAGCTTGTAGATCGCATTCGAACGTTTTTTCAGATAGTATCTTTGTGCACGTTTACTAAATAATCCATAGGGAAAAAATTGGAGAAATAGCATAGATAGATCCATAACATTAATTTACTAAACAAGAAATATATTTCCCACGCTTGGTATAATGTTCGATATGTACTCAACGATTTTGTCGAAGGAAGGGAGACAATGTCTCAGAGATATGCCCGAGTCCGAGCCCCGCCTCATTCCGCGTCTGACGATGGTAAAAGATATGCATTTCAGTGATCTTTGTGTATGCCGGATCATGTCTAGGAGTCGAGGATTCAATCAACTATGTGCGTAAAATCAAAGATATTAGCGTATGCCTTGAAGACAAAACAATGAGATGCGAAGCTCTTAGTGCTGGTCACAAACCGACTTTATGCTCAATTCAAATTTGATGTTAAGAAAATATATTTTTTTCAAAGGATTAAAATACATATGCCTCGTACTTCAATTTAAACCAATTTTTGTTAAGAATTTGGTGATTCGGTTAGGACAGCGTGAATTCCCAAACAATAAATGAGATAATTAACAGGTTTAGAAAATGTCATTTGTATGCAATTAGATTAATATTTTATTAGAATAACACTGAAAGTTGACATCATGTTGCGATTACAATCTAACACTGCGAACAAAGTGTACCCAATCGACTTACATTCACATGACGGAGATTTGATAAAAAATAAATACACATACTGAGAGGAGTGATGATACTTTCTGGCAAAATTTAGATTAGAGTATAGAGAGTGCATGAAAGGTTTAACTTACCGATTAACTACGACATATGATGATAAAAAACAAATTTTCTAACTGAACGAAGTACAATACATAGTATATAAGTATAGGAATAAACACCATCGTGACATTGTGTCTTGAGTCTTGCGCGTAAATTAGAGTGAGATTTTTAAAATGATTCTTAGATATCTTGAAACACGGCATTATTTAAAACTTTGAAGTAAATCGTGATAGGAATAGAAATATTCAGTTAAATCATCCAGAACGCGGGGCCAGGACCACCGTCATACTTTGCGCGGTGAAGAAGGGATTTCTCAAATGCCTCAGTAGTTGCTAAAACTGATGCTCCAATAAAGCTGGCGTGATACCGATAAGGAGATACATTTATCTGCAAATCGAATTAGTTGAAATTAATCTTGCATGATGATTTAAAACAATACAAACGATGAAAGTGATGCCAGAAAGCTTTGCTGTGTCGTTTGACACGACTTACCTTTGGCTTTAGATGCGGTGGACACAATTTAATCAGTTCATGTTCAAGTCTTTCGGGGAATCCAGGAATCATTGTGCAACCCCCAACGAGAAGAATGTTCTGACTCATTTCCTTCCGAATGTCAACTCCGCAGTTCTGAGATTCATAGAATGGTGATGTTTAAGTCATTCATTCATGAAGTCATGCCATGACTACGAGAAATGAGATTATTGTTAGTTACCTGCAAGCACTTGAAGATCATTTTTGGGAGGCTTTCACAGTCAAATCCATAATTTCCAGGATCAAAGAACCCCTCTGCAACGGAACGAAGTACATTTTGGTTGACCCCAATTAAGTTAGAAAACGAGAGTACATCTCGAAGATCCATTTCAACAACAATTTCTTGAGAATCTTGCGATGGTCTGCGTGATCCAGTTGAGCTTACGCAAACGAAATTTTCCGAAATAAAGCGAAGAACTAGGTTTTCAGCAGGCGTAGATAAATAAAGTCCATTTTCCTGGGGGCCAAGTCCTTGGCGTAAGGCATGTTTTAAAGGCTGTCCTCCAAAAGGCGCTCGGGCCCATGCTTGAGTCAAAATGAATCCTTGACTCACAGGTACGATATCACAACGCTCACCTACATCACAAATAATGCCATTGTCCGTGCTGTAGGCCCAGAATGAGACAACACTTTGGTGGGAAATCATTACACTTCGAACCTACAAAAGCAAAAACACGAGCCGTTAGATGTGAAATTTTGCTGAAACGGCTTTTCATTTTACAAATTATGCGCAGCATATTGCGTTAACACTTTAATCACGCTAAAGTAACTGTCTTACTTGATACGTATTGAATAATAGTTCAAGAATGTTCTTTCGACATTTATTTTCCACTCGTCTCGGAAGATTTAACATTAGTCTGAAATTTTCCGGACGAACATTAAGATCCTTGAAAATCTTTTCAAGAAATCCCTTGACTGCATCAACTGAAATGACATTCTGCAAAACAAAAATAAGCATACTGATTGGTGTCTGCAATCCCTAATCCATGCTCAAATCCATCAGATCAGATTTTAAAATACAAATGTAATACTATAAATTACCTGACACATTTTGGAAGTACATTCGAACGGGAATGTGATTTTGGCATTCTTACGATATTCTGGTTTATATGCATCATTCCCATACACTATTTTACCAGAACTTAAATTTTCCGACATCACAGATGCAAAAAATTTTGCCGGCAAGGTAGCTGTACACCAAAATAATGAACAAATGCCTTATTTTAAACTTAAATTGTTATAGCATTGTAATCTAGGATAATTTACGTAATAAGTAGGATCAACTTACGCTGATGAGTAAGTACACCGGCACGAATATTGGAGGCACCAATGTCGACCAGTATAATGTCACGAAACAAAGACGGACTTTTCGGTAAGATAGGAACTGCATGCGACAACGACGACGCCATTTCCCGTTCCAATGCAGCAACCCACCGCTTAGCTACCTCTTGGGTGGTGCACTGCAGGACGAAGTAGTGACCTTTCTGTAAAATCAAACAATAAAAAATCAAGTTTTTTCAATCAAGATCGTGGTCACGTCAGCGTATCAGTTGACTTACCCCATCATCTACTCCGATTATCCGATTTGTCATGCCTTTCCCCTAAAGTTGGAAAATGATAACAACCCACCAGTTTAGTACAGAAAATTTTATTCGAATTTTATAGAAAAAAATAGACCATAGCCTAATCAATTTGTATACCTGCTCAGGCCCAACGAATTCAATAGGATCAAGAAAGTCAACCTTTCCTCCGATGAGGTTGATTGACTGGAACAGATCTTGACAATCGTCCTTCTAAAGACACAAAGAATAAGAATGGAATTGTGATATTAGATTTAAGCGGTCGCGTACAAATACATAAGTATAATTGTGATCGTTTCCATTTTACCTCATATCCATTAAGCTTGCCAGAAGACACAACATAGAACTTCTTCCTCCAAGCATTCCAAAATGTTCCTTTCTTCCGGTTGCCACTGAGAATATTCATGTAACCTGCAACCGTTTCGGAAGAATTGGTGGGACTGACTTGATGAGGTTCCGACACATGATGTTGATATAATCTCAATAAAATTGGTTGCTGAAAACCGTAAAAGATGTTTCTAGTAAATGGACTGACTGATGAAAGGTATTTCGCAACGTTTTATTTAATGGACATATACATCATGGGTGGAGAGCATAACAAGATCTTACTTACAGGGTCAAAGTCTTTTGCAGATATACGGATGTGTTTGGTCAGAATCTCGCCAGAGTTTGCTTTGTCGTCAGGATTTTCTTGCGACTCCTCCTTATGAGAAAAGTTTAAAATATCCCCTGCTCCATCCACAAAATTGGCAACTCCGAAGTGGTCTACGTGATCGAGAGAGCTTGCCTCTGACAACTTTCGTCGGGAGGAAGAACCATCATCAAAATCAATGTCATGAAGTTGATCCAATTCCTGATCACTATCCGATGACATCTGGCTCTCTGTTTCTTCCTGAATTACTTCCAAACCTGATTCATCAAAATAATAAGCTAAATCAAATTCCCGTAACAAATTGCGACATGGAAATGGTCGACTCATTTTCAACTACAGTGGAATAGGATTTGAGAAATCAGAATTCAGAACGCCAAACAACGTTAAGGTATGTATGAAATAATTTTTAATTTAGTTAATTTAAACTATCTAAAAATGGCACAACTTTTGCTAATGATTGCTTCAGTGAAATTCTAAAAATTGTGAATAAAATTCAAGAGGAAACCAAGATTCTTCAAAGTTTTTCAGGACGTTGTATGGAATCAGGTGGTTGTTCCTTTTGTTGACATTTTCAGTATTTAAATACACAATAAAATTCAAATCTTGCAATGAAGAGTGATTCTATACTTACCAGGCGGCATTTGCATTTTCAAATTGTACTTTATTTGATTACTAAAGTTAAAAATTGGTCTGCGCTGTGTATTGGATTCCTCCATTTCCCCTACAATTTACACTAACGCAGAAACGAATACGAAACGAAGTTAATTGTTAGAAACGGTGAAATTGAGTCTATTGTTGCTCACTGGTAAAACATGAAGAGAGAGTAATGAAAATGTAAACTTTACGGTCATGTTATATGTAAACAACCGTATGCCGGATTTTTATTTGCCGGTTGGGAATTTGCCTGGGGGACAATTGCCGGATTTGGGTTTTCACCATCAAAACAACTTCAGAGAAAAATCAGTTTTCACCAAAATATCTGAGAGTTTTCACCAAAATATTTGAGAGTATTCACCATTATATGAAAGAGTTTTCACCAATTATGTTGCAAGTATAAGTATTAGCATTTACAACATTGACTTTTATCTTATTGTTGGTTAGGTGAAAACTCAATTCTGCTGGCGAAAACCATTGTGGGGAAAACTCAAACTGTTTTGGTGAAAACGCACTTACCCACAGAAGTCATTTTGGTGAAAAACCAAATCCGGCAATTGTCTCACCCGCCAAATGTCCCTCCGGCAAATGAAAAAAAACCGGCATGTAGCCTGGAATCGTAAACAACATGGGTTAGGTGTATTATCGGTCGTAGTTTTAGTAATACTTGAAATCCATAATTCTCATTCGCCATAAACAAGTTTTATATTGTTGCATTCTATTTTCTGGATTATTAATCAACCTTTTAAGCAGTCCCAGTAACGTAGATGAATTAAAACATAAAAAGCCTAATCTCAATCTCAATTCCACCAGCACTTCAAATTTCATAATATGTCAGAAAATGCTTCATTGCATTTCCTTGTCAACAGGAACTGCATATGGATGCCATATAAAAATGAAT
This sequence comes from Seira musarum, assembly GCA_027743895.1. NCBI lineage: Eukaryota > Metazoa > Arthropoda > Collembola > Entomobryomorpha > Entomobryidae > Seira > Seira musarum. The sequence goes on along the minus strand of JAHZMX010006443.1, from coordinate 13,890 downwards.
GTACAGGTAGTTTTACTGCAAAACTTCTACATCTAAATTACGAATGACATTTTCCAAATTATACACATGTTCAACTGAAATAAGATTTATAACGTCCTCAGTCGTTGACGGCTAACAAATTTAAAAAAATTACATGGCATCTTGCTCAGTTTTTAATAGCTTTCAAATGATCTATCAAAAACAATTAGTATGTTCCATTGTAAACGATTCAACCCTCGACTCTACCATTACTTAGAGTTGACCTATTTTGCTGAAAAGTTATAGATATCGTCCCGCACTACGAAACAAAGGCATGTTTAAAATGTCACGCCTTTCGAGAGTTGCCTGATACAAACCGACACATGCAGGGACGGACATATCAGAATCAATATTCAACTAGTAGCTCAGCTACGTATTAAAACATTTAAGGCATTTAAAAGTTGACAAGGTGATATTATTGCATCTTATATAGCCCACAATAGAAGGTTTTCTAAAGAAAAATAGTTTTCTTTCGGCAACAGGGTTTTTACCAAAAAAGCAAGGCCTTACTTCGCCCCTGCTGAGTGTTCTCGGAAAAGTCGCAGTATCTAACATGCTTTATTTCAAACTCGGGCTGGTTCCAGTACATATTTCAAAGTTGCACTCAACCTCTAATTCGTGCGTTATCATATCACACAAAATTTCTAACATTATGCTGCCCGTGTCAGACAAGTCAATCATTAGCGATAAATCTGGCGATTATATTCACTGGTCCAATGTGTTGTAGAGCGAGTTGTATAAGCAAATCTTGACATACTACAAGCAATAAGTAAATATCATTGGTTGAAATGGCGCGACTCAAGAATTATACGAGCTGGAAAATTTTGGATGGCATAGAAAACTTCTTGGTGAAAACTCAGTTCTTGAGGGGTTGTTGAATACTCTTGTTTTTCGTAAAAACCCCAAATTAATTTTGCTAGTTGATAATCCATAGAAGTCATATTGGTGAAAACAAATACGGCATGGCATGCGAAGCATCTCTTCGGCAAAGACTCCGGCGAAGTAAAAAAAAACTTTAAGTATAGTTTCAAATCTGACAGTGCATCAGTGCATGCAGACAAATTTCCCTAGATCAAAGATAATTTTCAACACTGTTCTTCGAAAACCGATGATTTATCAAGCCAGATTTGAAATTATCCTTTCCGACTTTTGAATTAAAACTGGTATGTATTTCATTTACTTTATTCTGCAGAAATTGCTATTGTTTTAGGATTTAAATTGTATTTAAAAAGAATTTCATAAAATGAAATGGAAGAAACGTTGCAGATTAGGCGTTTACTAGCTTAATACATATTTATGGGGCGATATAATAACCAATTTTGTAGAACCAAATTCTTATTCTTGAAATTGTTGTAAAAGAGCCACCGAGCGATGATTTTTTAGTATCAAGAAATAAAATGTTTGATATGAGGTTTGAATGGCTACTAGGTATTTATATTAATTATATTATGATTTAATGTTGGAAATTAAAATGATAATAAAATTGACTTACCATAGTCACCATATGAATCACGAAAGTCGTCCGTGTAATTGTCGTAATCGGGAGGAGGAATATTGGGTTCGGGATCCGAATCGGTGTCATCTGTCACAACGTAATCGTAGTCGTCCGAATCACTGCGTTCCTGGTCAACTAGATCACTCCTATTTTTTGGCGTATTCGCTAACAAAAGTCGAGCAGCTTGAGGAATTAAAGTCTCTGGAAGGTTTAACAATAAGCACCATATAAAACTGACGAACCTCCACAGTAAATTTATCATAGTGCTAGCGGTTAAGTTTGCACACGCCTTTGCAAATCAGTTTCGGGCAAGTTATTTTTTTATTCATACAACACTCTTGATACAGAAAAACATGACCAACAACTTATTCACGAATAATAATTAATGAAGACCCAGGATAAGTTTGCAAACCATTCGTTAGAAAGTAATGCTCTTCAGATGCATCATTTAATTATTTTGCTAGAATTAGTATCCTTGCATGATGACTTGACAATTATCCGTAAAGTTAAGATCATGCAAAATTAAAATCAATCTATCAAAAAATGGGAACGAAAAATTACTCTTTTGGATTTGCGAACGCATGCACACAAACCTTCACAAGCCGGGATGAAATTTTGAAAACAAAAAGAAGTGTAATTGATATGAAAAATTAAACTTACCAACTGAAACACCAGCATTGGCCTTTGGCTGCTGCTGGGAGTAAATGCACTCATTGGCTTTAGGCACGTCATAAGCTATATTCTAAAACAAAAGTGTGAAAAAATAATAATAAAAAACTATGCATTCCAAAAATTCTATCATTCCTTGGCTCTATTCTATATAACGATATAATTTAAATAAAAAAAATCTAATACACAGTCTTTGTACACTGACGACGAGTTTCAACAAATAATAAAATTCTTTAAAAATTTCTCTTTGTTGTGCCATGCAAAAAATCATAAGACGGTATTATGAGTGAATGTGAATGACCAATGCAACGACCACAGTATCTCCTAAAAATCAATTAACTTTGAAAATATGGCCTCCCGTTATGTTCAATGTATGTATATATGTATGTGAGTATGCGTATGGGCATTTTTTAAAAATTATAATCGTCAACAACTCCATAATAATAACATAAAGCGGCATCGTTATGTTTTGTAGCTAAAGCTTAATCATCACCACCACCCATACTGCTTTAAATTAATTGATTGCCTATGCACATATCCCCTCGCACAACTCAATTTCACAATTCACAAGCCATAATAGCGTTGAAAAGTCATTTTACTTCATCAAGCAAGATAATAAAACTAAGCAAAAAAATGAAAATTAGCGCAAAGAATTACTGCAAATAGGGAAATCCAATTTTCCTGTGCAGAAATATCCGTAGCAGCACTATAAAACAAGTGGAAGATAGTCGTTACTTCTTTCCTCATGTGCAAAGTGTTGAAGAATGATGAGTTTTTGTGAGGTACATTTTTTTAAAATTTCGCTGAAATATGTATTAAATTTTTTACGCATATCTCCTATCTTTTCTGCTTACGCATGTATAAAAAAGTTTTAATTTTGTTACTAATCGTAACATCATGATAATTGAGTGTACGTATACTTGTTTCAAAAGAAATCATAAATTTAAAAATTATTCGTCCACCGACGCAAGACAAAGTAAAATGAGGCGCAATTAAATATGAATTAAATAACTTGTACTTGTTACAAGAAACTGAAATCCCTGCTCATGCATGAAAGTATAAAATTGAAAAAAATCTATACCAATTTTTACCGCGTGGAACTCAGAAAATTTTAATTATTTGACTAACTCTAACCTGTATATCTCACAAATCAAACTGAAGTCATTCCCGTTATAGCGAGAAATTGCACCAGCATGATTGATGCATTTACTTATACAGCCTAGTATAGAATCTGCACTCTGGGCTTATCTTCAATCAATAAAATGATTCAATGAATGTACGTTAATTCTTGATGCAATATGTATTTCATTTAATGCATTTTTCGTTTCAAATTACTTAATGCATTAGAAAGGGATTAAGTGTGAACCGAAGAATACCATGTATATATGTATGTATATCTATGAAAAAATGAATCTCATTTATCATCTTAGAGATTATCAGTAGGGATTTCAGCCTGCAGAAGAAAAAATATTATATCTCCCTCCTCAAATATCTATAGTACATAATAAGTACATATACGCAATTAATTGACAAGCGTGCAAACGATTAGGACCAGAATTGATGTCTGCAAGTCCGCACTTTAGGATAAGAATCAAAATTAAAATGAATGCCTAGTATGAAAGGAAAAGATTTCTCATAAAATTTATCCAAGCAATACAAAATTTGAAAACTATTTTCGCAAGTTAAAGATGAAACGTTTTTAAATTCCTTTTGATCATCTTATAAGACATTTTGTTTGATGAACACAAGCCTATGATTGCAGATAACAAATTATGAACCGTCTACGGCATACGCAAGTAAAGTATGATGTATGGTTTAGCGCTGATAACTACTGACTGGATAAATCATAAAACACATATAAATCCTTGAATTAATTATCGAAAGAATATTACAAATATTAAATAGCATTTACTTACGCATGCGCTCACAATGTTTGCGTTGCTCAAAACTGAGTTCATGCGTACGATTTACTTTAGACCCTTCAAAAATGAACTAAAGAACTATCGTTACTTTAATTTTTACACTTCATATACTACTATCATACAGAAAACTGCTAATGGTAAGTAAACTGTGGGAACGCATCTTGTAAATTAAGATGGCACACTCAATTTTTAAACCGTACGTACCAGGACGTCTTTAATGCATTTACACTTGTACTTAGACGTGGCTAACTGAAAATTGGTCAACAGATAAAATAAAACAATAATAAAAATGGCGCGATGACACTGTGAGTTGGCGCACATTGGAGGAAATGAGTAAAAATCGACGAGAAAATGACAAGGTAAGAATTTTATAATGATTCTATCAAATACGAAAGTAGATAATTTTTGTATTTACTTGTCAAAATTGACATCTCTCAACGACTACGAACGCCTGCATGTGTGTATATTTAGGTATGTCTTCCCTTTTCCGCAAATTGTTTGCTACTGTGGCTTTTGAAAACGAGAGATGTAATTTTGTAGGATGAGATGACACAAAGATTTAAAAAACTCAACGAAGTGTAAAAAAGGATATCCACTACAGTCACATTGTTTATGATGTCAGTGAATCTTTCATGATGAGATAAAGAATATTAGCTCCTACGAAATCATGATATCCCGAGAAACTAAAACTTTTCGAATATTCAAGCTACAACAATGCTGGCTGGCATCTCTCAAAGCATACAGAAGTATGTAGGTATAGTATATACCTACTCTACTACGATATTGCATCGTGAAAATCATGAAACAGATTTTTCAACATAATTACGCATCTCTGTGAATGAATATTATTAAGAATTTCAGCGAAGCCAAGCGAATCCAAATCGAAAGTTGGATTTAACTGTTTATACTACGAAGGATTTTTGTGCCCTCATTTCCTCCTCTTCAATCATACCTATTTATGACAAATTCTCTGTTCACTGTTCACCTTCCCTTCGTGTCTGGGTACATGCAGTTTTATAAATCATAAACCACAGCGATTCTGTCCTATTACGCTAGTTCCATTCATTCCCTTCCCAAGTCTTACTAGAAGCATAGTTCGTGAATGGAAAATGAGCCTCAAATTAATGGGTGCTACACACATTATGGGCGCAAGCCTGATACCATTAATTAGCGACGAGCCATACATTATGAATTAAGTGCACGTACTAACGTTTTTAATCCCATTTACCACTTACTCATTCAAGTAACTGACAATGAGCGTCTGCGAATCGGAAAACTCAAGTATGTATGTTTTATAAATCGTATTCTGATGATTTCTATTTCAAGCTGAGCTGTACTTTATCCTTAACCTAACCTTCCGTTGTACATTAATCGGAGACCTTATTATTTACGAGTTTATCGTGAAAACAATTCATGGAACCCGTTGCAATATCATTGTAAATGAATAATATCTGGTTTGAATTTTAAAAAAATATAGAACTATAAAAACGAAACATTACGTGATGTTAAAGTATTTCCCCATGTTCAGAAAGCAATGAAAATAAATGAAGAACATGAGAACAATTTTAGAAGATCTAGCATGGCCTAATATTGATTTTTAAAGTAGAAGAATCATTTAATTTCTATAGTAAAATTCTAAACTGTAGAAAATACTACGATGTTGACAGCAGCGGATTTCTAGAAAATACCTGAGCGTTCTCTTCAGTTGCACAATTTTTGCAGATACAAAGCGTTTATGTGACATAAGCCAATCAGTATTTACAGGGAAAACTACTGTTAAAGCAATAATAAAATGTCACATGAAGCCTAGAAAAACACATAAAAAGCAAAGCTAGAATGCCATTGAATTTGTCACGTAAGCAGGTATGCTCCACCTACACTCTAAAACAACCTCCGAATAAGTACCTACTTACTTATGCGACATGAGTTTTTCAATGCAGTATTATTTGGCATGGATAAAATAAATGTCATTTCAAGCTTCAAAATATTACTTTACCTTCGTCGTTTCTATTCTTTGGTTCTGGTAATGATTCTCGTAAATTCCCAACTGGCTCGATTTATCGCGATCATGAAGAGTTTTAACGGAGCTGAAAAGGGTTTCGCCCATCGTTCCATTTGTCGTACCGCCGTGAGGAAGGGCTGGAGCAGAACTAGATAGAATTTTTGAGCTCATGGCGTAACATCAAAAATCAACGACTGTCTAGTGTAATAGAACAACAATACGAGCGGGCGAATGAAGGTGACTATTCAAAAACTACTCCCTCCAGGAGCACCGCATTATTACTATTATGAGTCAGTTTTTTAGTATAAGTGGAACTTTTTTCAACGAAACGTTTCTTCCTTGTAGGCCACTAGTCCGAAGCACATAGATGATGAAACACCTCATTCCTGCGATTAGTCCTTGGCCATCCTAAATTTTGAACAAAAAAGAAGCACATACATGAATTATTTAATTTTAAAATACAAATTGAAATTATTATTCTAGCACTTTTTTGTCCAAACTGACTGCGTTACTAATTTTAAATGGGCTAATAATTTAAATTAAATTTACACATAATTCTCTTGGCTGTTTCTATTGTTGTAGGTGCAGGACAAAGTATTTGTTTATTGTTGGACTGATGCATGATGTTTTTAACTGCATTGCATTGTGCCAAAAGAAAAAAAATTGTCAGAACTTGTAACAAAACGATCGATAACTCAAAACATGACACACTTTAATTTTTTGTGATTACGACATTACGAGAACAACCACGGTCAATACAATGTGCTGAACGTGAGCCGGTTTTCTATCTCCATGGCTTTGCTTTACATACAATGATACCATTACAATTCTATTCCATTTCCCTGAACTGATTTTTAGTTCTAGATTGCATTGATTAGTTGACAAAGACACTTATGTTCACGTTTACTTACTGCTTTGTTTTGTTGCCTACCGGTAACATCACTGTAACTGCTTATTGGTTGCATATGCTTCGACTACTTCCTGCAACTTTAAAACGTTTGAGGCCATTTAAGCGGAGATTAGGTACGCATTCGACATACCTATGCTTAAATCTTAATTCATACTAATGGGAAATGTAACCGCATGCAGTCATATTTGTAAAATTAGCCGAATAAAGTTAAAAGAAACACCTACATTTTTGTGAAACCTTTGAAACTAAACTACACAGCGCACATAAGTATACCTTTACTTGAGCCACACAAAGAAAATTTTGTTTACTAACTTAAAGCTCATCTAATTGTTTGAAAAGTTTGTCTCGCCAAGCGAAAATTCAAACAGGTAATCATATCATATCGGCTTATATGAGTCTGATCGTGAGTGAGGGTTTGATGAGTAAGCACGTGCAAAGAGGCCGTGCTTATTACGGCGCTGAAACAAGTAAATTTATTTGTTTTACAATTTTGCTCTTAAAATTTTGAAATCGCTTGTGCAAGTTGAAAAGTCATTACAACTACAAGGCTTTCGTAATCTCTGAAAGGAGCTCACGGGTACGCGACTGAGGTGTTTGCCGTGTCAATATTATCAAACTAAAAATCTTCTTACAATTTTACACGATGAAACATGTATCTTCTTCCATTCATTGATAGAAAGAGGAAGTCAAGTCAGGTAGCCGAGGAAGTGTATTTACAATGAAACTATCATGCACATGGAGACAGAGAAACATTAGCATTCATATCATATCGGACTTGTGACCTCCATCATCATTTCACCTGACTGCGTTCTTATGTTTGGTTCTAATTGATAACATGCTGTCACAGTCACCCGACTTACTTTTCTTAGCCGGCGAATCAAGTATTAGCCCTGTCATCATTCATCATTCTCAATTCTAAGAAGCTGTAATGGTGATGTGATGAAATAGTATTAACAAATGATGGATTGTACAATATTTACTATTACAGATTTAATTGCTATGAAAGATTTTTCAAGACATACAACATAAAACAGAAAAAGGTTACATGGTGCATACTAGCAAGAGACGTTTTAGAAATAAAAAACCATAAATTTTGTTTAGACAAACAGCTACGCCTGCCTTTACATTTTAAATTAGTGATAGTGATGAGTAACGAAGCAATCCTAGGATTCTTTCGCAGGTAATAGGACACGTTTCAAAAGTATTTTATTTCATACGCACTACCATTTTTCATGTAAAACTTTTTTTGTCTGTATGAAAGGATTTTATCTGCTTTTTCATATTTGGTAAAAGCACCTTTTAATACGACTCAACATGACATGAAAATTAGATTTGTAGGGATATTAAATGAACGAAAAAAAAAACATTTTTCGTTGAACAAAGTTGAATGCCTTATTGTTTCAGTATGAAGAGCTACTCAAATGAAACTGTTAATGCAGCGTCCTCTTGTTAATCTAAAAACGAACAAATCTCGCTTTCGCCAAAAAGTGTTAACTGAATGCACGATTGTGGGCGTATGAAACGAATTCATAATATTTCAGATTTAAAAAATAAATATGGGATGGTCCATTTCTCTGATGCTATAAACTAACCAACCATGTTACATTCATTCCTTCAATTTCAAACAAATAAAAGGTCAATCTCGAGGACTATCTTTCCTAATTTTGAAAATAAGGTTCAATAAAATTAAACAATTCACATATGGGTTGATGCCATACCACGACTTTGCGACAGGTTGATTTACAATATGCCAGCAACAAGAACGCGATTAAAGCTGTTAAAACGCAGTAGTTACATAGTCGAGAATTTTTTTAAAAGTCCATAGAATTTGCAGAATATTGTTTTCACCTACGGATGTCTCACATGGATGGCATTGCTGCAGTAAATAAAAATTCTTTGTTTTTATTTTTCATGTTTTTACTATGTTGTAGCCATTTCAATAACTGATCATTTTTTTCACGAAAAAACATCCCATTTTGCCATAAATGACATTTAACACCTCACCTTACTTATTTCTAATTTATCTTTTAAAGAAATGTATCTTTTTTAGTGATAGCTTCAATCTTCGGGAAAAAATTCGGAATATTACAAAGAAATAACAAAACATTTAATATTTTTGTCAATAGCAGAATCCCTCGTGCATAAGAATTCCCAAAGTTTTTGAATGCTTTTATTTCATTTAACTGAAGAGATAATGAACAAAATCAGAATTTATCAGTTCATGCTTTATGCTCATTAAAAAATACATTTTTCACCGTTGTTTCACAATTATACTTACTCTTTATTTTCTCCTGATATAATTATGTAACATGGGCCTGGAACTTATAAACAACCCTCAAGGCGGTTTTAAAATGACTGCTAAAGTATCTGAAGTTTTGAAACACGAGTATAAATCTTGTAGATAAAAAATTATTTTTTTACAGCTATTTATAATCATCTTTGAGGGGGAATTCGTTGTTGAGAAGTAGGCTTTGGTCCGAAAATGAATAACGTAAAGGCAATGTAATTAGAAACAAAACGTTCCTTTTTTAGAAGACACGGTAACATTTTTTATTGACAAATCGCAACCCTGACAATAATGTATTTACAACAAACGCAAACAAAACAGCAAGTGTGTCATACTGGAAGATTTTAGGTCATTTTGGTGCATGGACAAAATTAGACAACCGCAATTTGGACCGCAACACCTGTATGTCTGCGCATAAAAGGTGACTCTAATGCAATGAAGTTGTATAATAGTCAGAATTAGATTAATTCATCAGAGATAGATACGTTTGTTAATGATTTAGGATTGGAATGACTCAGAGACAATTGCCGAATCTCACTTTCCCAGTCCCAGTACAGTACTTCCTAGATTACTTAGATTTAGATCCCAAAACGCAAAGCAAAGTACATACCTTAACCACAATTCATATCGCATGCTGCATAAAATCGAGGATCTCATGGCGCAATAACGACTAGTCACAATCACAATATCATGATACCTTTTATGTACGTACTTCGGAGTTTTTGGATCGATCATTATCTTTGTTTCATATTTTAAGCAAACAAGGATTTACTTTGCACTACACTTACATCACCAAGTAATCAGACCAAACGATAATTGTATCTGAAGATTATATGCGATATTGCAGATTTAACAGATTTAAAAATTAGTTTTCAAGGGAAGAAGTGTGAAGTCTCTTTATGTTACAACTTAAAGAGACATAACTTTTTATAATAATTCTGGAACTAGAATTGCGTTTCACAATTCAAAACTACTTTTATGATAATGATGAAATCATAGAATGGTAAAACAATGTATTTTTAAGAACGGTAAACAATACGGGTATTAAGACCCGAGTTTGTAGTACAGATTGAACAAAGCAACATCAAGGGTTTGTTGTAAAAAAGTGTTAGCTATAAGTAAGACCCGTGCTGTTTTGGCGTCACGTCCAACGTTCAATCAAGTCACTAAAAACTTTACGACTGACTGCGACAAGTCACACGCGAAATTTCGCAACACTCTTAAACCTACATGCATATGAAATGTAGCTAAATTACACTGCATTTTATTTATATTTGAAAAATCTTCCTGTTGCTCCACAAGTAAAGGTTTGAACACAATAATAGTCCTGCATTCACACAAATAAAAATTATTTCCTCGTGATTCATCAACTACACAAGGGGCGAACTTACTTAACAAAGGGCAACAGAAATAGATAGGTGTATGCAGGTTATTCTCGGGAGCAGTGCATGTTAGAAAATTATAATGCTAAAATCTATTCAATTTTCAATGCATACACCTTCTTTGTGTGTACACACAACAATCACACAAATCTATGAAGGAAATAGTAAATCAGTTTTATCTTCACCTTTGATAGTTAGTGAAGCAAAAATGTCGAAGAAGCGCGCAGCATTAGACATAATCTTTTGCTAAAGTTATATTGCAATGTAATAGTAAAATTTGCGATTTCTACTAGTTTCGCAATGCATGCAACTTATTCACTGTTCACATACATAAACTGAGGGATTTGCCTCCAAACTTGCTTTATTTATATTTACGCTTTTAGATTTTTTCCTTGTCGTTTGCCCTTGGCAACGTTCATTCTCATCAACCCCGCCAGACAAAAATCGAAGCATGACTTTAAAAGAAAAAATGCACACTTCTTTTTAAAAACTCGCACGGTACAGAAAGGAACTGCATAGTTTAATTTGAGTTAACGTTAGTAATGAATATGCATTTTTATACCATCCTCATTATTGTCAAATTCCTAAGTATGCACACCTAAAAGAAGGAATATGATATGATATCATTGCTTATTGTGGTGATGTTGAAAACGTTTATTCACAATTCGCAATTTCTATTGACGTGCATTGTTTGTGTGCTATATTATGTGAAATTTAACGTGCACACAATACACACTAGCAATGCTGCATTACAATACAATGATGGAAAACCGCAAAAAAACAGCCACAGTATATAATTGTTTGCGTTTACCGTCTCATTACCTTCGAGGTGAATTGAATCCAGTGAAAAAGATTCTCAGCGCTGCGCTGCTTACAATTGCTGTGAGTATAGCAACCTTGATAACAATATGGTTTCTAGTTAAATTAGAACTATGTCCTCCATATTGTAGGATAGATTTACTTTTTTATCAATTCCAGCAGAAGGGCAATCTTTCGACAGGATGAAAATTACTAATTACGAAAGATGTTTGTAATCCATTTGACGTCACTACTATTACATCGCTGATTTAGCAAGCGGCGAATCCAAAAAATCGGTATGATTGACTGCGCTTGCAGGCATGTAGTAAGTAAAAGTTACCAGAGTCCAATGTAAACCTTGCCCTTGCCCCAGGCCCGTGCAAGTGAGTAGAAAGATAAAACATTGTTCATTAAAAACACAAATTTAAATACGTCATGGTAAATAGACATGCAAAGGCATTTTATACAAAGCTGAAAGAATCTTGTTCTGATGAGTGGTAGGCTAGAGTGAAGTATAACATTTAAGATTGCAATATTTCATTTTATACAACGACACTCTTTTACATCCTGACTGACGATGAGTAAATAATAACGGAGCAGAGAGATTGGGCGATAGTGATACAGAAACTTTCCCACGCATTTGGTTTTCGGTTAAACAAATGCTAACAGGGCCACTCTGAAGACCTATTATTATAGCCTTAATAAGACAATAAAAATGAATGAATGATAAGGTAATGGCTGTTACCAACGCTGACATAAAAAGATGCTGCAAAAGTCGAACTACAACTTGCGAAACAGTTATCGATTTAATTTCTTTTTGCACTAAACTGTACAAACTGTTCTGCTCATTCTCAAAGGATTTAATTTTGACTGTACATGCACATGCATACGAGAAGGAACAATGTAACTAATCCGTCTATCTCACACGAATTTACTTTTACAAGCATTTCAACAGGCAATGATGAAAGATGAAATCAGGCGGACAGAAAATAAAGTACTTTCATATATACCTGTTACTTCATTTACGCATTCATAAGACTTTGTTTATGGAATATGACAATTATATTCTATTGTTGGAACTAAAAGAAAAAGAAAGAAATCCTAACAATTAATAAGATAATGTAATTTTGGAATCAAGGGTAAATGATGCCACTTCCACTTCAATATGGAAATTTAACACAAGATCGTTGAATGGGGCAGATTGAGATGCTTTATTAGGTATATGCATGAAATTGCATGAACCTTGATAATCTACTTTGGCAATCAAATGACAAATGTAATAGTTTTTTTTAGTTCCAGAAAAAAAACTTTAGTTTGAACCTTGTCAAAATGCGCTATTATGTGAATGACAATCGCTGACATATTAAGAGCAACCGCATGCATCGGAAGTCTCCTTGTATGTTTGTGTGGAAGGCCTTGTTGTCAATCAGTTCTTGTTCAAGACGGCATGCGTGCACCTACATAATCCATCTATAAACTAACGGTTCGCAATAATTACTTTGCAATACTATTTTAGCGTTTTCGCAGTATACAGCGCATTTCATCCGTGGCCTTTAATATGTTAATTCTTTTTGTTACACAAAATAAAGTCGACAAATAATGAAAGTTTTCCATAAACCAAAGTAACGCCATCGTAACGAACGAACGACGCCAGTGGTTTTTATGAAAGTCAAAACCTTGATACTTTAACCAAAAAATGCATTGCTTGCATTCGCAAAATGTACTGTCGAAAGACTTTCAGTTCGTTATCATAATCACAAATCACGATACGATCATCAAAATATGACTGATATGCCGAACATAAACTTACCTACATTTTTTTCTTAAAATATCCTTTATCATCAATATCAATAGTTATAAAAATCTACCCAAGTGTCGTCAGACGAAGTGTATTACAAATGTTACGAAACGACAAGATCACGAATAACGTCTTTCATCTCTTCTTCTTCGTCAAGTCAGCAATCAAATCGCGAAGAGAAACGTGCATCATGTACAAGTACGTGTTTCAAGAATAAGAATGTACTTCAGTTTCAGTGAAAAGACAAAAAAAACAGACTTCATGTTAGCCTCAGATTGCAAACTTACATCTGGTTTTTTTCGTACAATCAATCCATCTAGAAGTACTCATATAAGAAGTCATCCCTTGTCATGTCATTCAATAAGAGCGCTTCAAAAATATGAAATGAAACCTTTAAAAGGAAATAGTTCAGCTCGTTCTTTTGGACTCATCATTAGCGATTTTATTAATTTCTTTGTTCTATGTGAATGATGAAGATAATTTCGAAATACATACTACCTACCTACGTAATCTTTTTTCGAAGATGGTTCTTTCTCGCCGTTTGTTGATACTTGTGGTCATTGCCTGGGCTTTAACATGTATTATAAGTAACTAGTTCGGCCCCGGCAG
>JAHZMX010006442.1:0-15780 GCA_027743895.1 Seira musarum | reverse complement strand
CGAATTCTCGGTATTCCCACTCCTCCTTGAAGAATCTTGTAAATTTTACTCTCATAGTTCAATTGGGGATGACGAGAGTTCGTGGCTTCCAGCTTCACAGCCACTTCTTCTCCATTCGAGATGTTTATGCCAAGGTAAATATCACCAAATGACCCAGATCCAATTTTACGAACGAGGCGGTATCTTCCACCGACAATGAAAACATTTCTGTCGGAAGCTGGAGTGGCTCCTCCTTGAGGTTGAGTCGCAGACATAGTTTAAATTGTTTCTTGCACCTGCAAACAACTGATTGCAAAAAATCCAACGACCGATAAACAGGTGTAGATATATTTCCAAAAAAAATTATCTAGAATATCTAAAATCTAGATCTCCCTCTACTCAACCGTCAATCCGCCACTACAATACAAGTAACTGTAAACTAAAGTTAAGTTAAAACTAAGATCCACCAACGCCAAACTAAGCTCGCTCTGTTCAGCATTCAGCTCTTTACCCTCGCCACCTCCTCTGCGATTTACAAAACACAAACAACAATTGCAAATAATACGTATGATATAAAATAGTGGATAATGTACAAAAAAACATTTGCTTTTTAAAGTAATTTTTCGATTGCCGAATAAAACTAAGCAACGTTCTGAAAGCGTTCAAGGGTCATGGCCCTATTTTAGCTTTGATGTGGTTCCTACTGCTACTGCTAGTGTGGCGGTAATTTTGTATTTCTGTCGTTTCAAAGCAATGCGAAGGGTGCTTTCAAAATGAAAACCAGAAAGTTGAGCGGGGAGTTGAGTGTCAAGTGGAGTAGATGAAAGGGTTTAAGATGAGCATAGCATGATCATGATCATCTTCATCATCATCATTATAATTCAAGTAGGCATCTTCCATAGCACCTCTCTTTCCTTCCAGGCCAGCACTCCCTTTCTCCACCTTCTCCGGATTCGGAGAGGTAAAAGCATGAAATGAAAAATTGTGTTGGGGAAGGGAAGACGAATCCTCTTTCATGTTCCTTGGATTAAGCTCATAATAAAAACTCATCCGAGCATCAAAATGGAATAATTTCAGGAATAAATTACGTTGGAATTTCCCTGTTCCTTCCTGAAAGGGATAATCTTGTATTCGTTGAAGCTAGCTGCTTACTCCGATAAAATTTAAACCGTAGTGAAATTCAAATAAGATCCGAACAACTCGCAATTTTATTTTATTTGATCAATTTCCTACTTCCTGTGCATAGTTGAGGGCGTACGTACACCTTCTTAGAAAAAATTTGAATTGGGCCAAAAAAAAGAAGAATTTTCGTCGTCTTCATCATCCACCCTTTCCTAACCCTTAATCTTCACGGTAATGTGCAATGTGTACTCACTCATGAATGAAAAATGGAATAAAAGCTTCCTGAGAGGAAGAAAAGGAAGGAGCATTTTAGGTGGGAAGAAACTGAGTTCATGCACCAGACAAAAGTGACACTTTTTAAAATAAAAGTTATGCTGGAAAGGACTAAACGCAACTGGCACTGTACTTGTCTGGTCTGGTGGCAACTTATTTCATGAAGCCACTTTTACTTTAGTCTCCTTGTTTCTTATTTGCAAGGAAAAGGAACGAAATCCATCTAAATAATTTCCTCTTTTTTTGTGAAAAGACTTGTTCTCCATAACCATTTTCATTTCATCGTTCTCCTTTTCATTTTCCAATTTCCTCTATTTTCTCATCCTAAGACTGAGACTGTGTCGAGTCTGAAGAAGAACTTCTCCTTATAACCGTGAAATGTGCCAAGTCAAGCCAAAGGAATAAAAAAAAGTGGAGCAGGAAGACACTTACTTTCATTCTTTTTTCGCAATATCAAATTTTATTCAAAGAAATAATAATGTCTGTCTTGTCTCTCCTTGTCCTCCTGTCCCATTCTCATTGTTTTGGGTTCCAGGAATGAAATGAAGTGACTGGTGACCCTCAGAAAATGAAGACATGTGGAAGCAGTAAAGTGCTCCATCTTGGGAGATTGTGACATTGCTATTATGCAATACAATAGACTTGAGACGTTTTTATGTTCTTGTTCCAATTTTTAGCTTGGCTTTCTATTGTCATTGTAGAAACTGTAGCACTCTTTGCCCTTGTTAAGGCCACCAAAGATAATTTGAAATACGAAAGAAAAGGTACAATTGAGATTACTATTGCGATTGCCTGGGCCGGAAATACTGTTGAAGTGTGACAGTTGACAGTGGTATGGGTATGACTAAGACTTGGCTTGCGTTGGAACCTAAATACTAACTGAAAAGTTTATGCCTTTCAGCCATACCATGTCATGTCAGGATGTCATGTCGAGAATTATAAGCAGTACATATGTCAGGGAACATAAAAACGTCTCTGTTGGGCTTAACTAGTTCATCGGGGAAGAAAAAATAGGAAAATGTGTGTTGGAGTAATAGAAAGTGAGAGAAATCCAATAAAAAATAGTGGGAGATGACGATGATGATAGGTACAATGATCATGATCATGATCGCAATCACACCAACCAACCAGCAAAACCAAACCAAGCGAATAAGTCGAAAAATTCTTTATATTCCTTCTCCTACTCTTGTGGGCGAAAGAAAACGTTACAGGACTGGTGGGGTAAGATATAAAAAAGTCGATGGAAAGTGAAAGTAGATCAGATCATTCTTCTTCTCGACTGCCAGGCTTCGACTGCGTTGCGTTGGCGGATCAGGAGAAAGTAGTTTGGAGATTTTCTTGACAGAGCCTTATAGGCTATAGCTATTACTATTATTTCCACTCCGTTTTTGTGGGACAATCCAAAGTTAACTCGTTCATCTCTCATCTGACTTCCTTAAAAGTTGTCCTTGTCGGTCGTCCCTTCCCTCCATGAAGCCCTAATCATGCGTCAACTCTACGAGTAGTAGTAGTAATAGTTGCAGAAGTTGTAGTCAACTAAAGGCTTTTCAAGAGATCCTTTATGGTTCCTTTTATTTTCACTGGATTTACTTCAGATATCATGATAGCAGGGCTGGAACTGGAGAAAGGATGAAAAAATGTGCGAAAACTAAAAGTCGATATATCATCATGCCAAAAAATATGTTGAGGATGGGAAAGCGAGGGAAAACATTAATAATGTCACATGGAATAGAATGGGATGTGTGAATAAAAAAAGTTTGATGACTACTCTTAAGTCTGCCTGGCCTGGGATAGGAATAGAATGACTGTCGGTCGGTCCGCAAGATCCGACAAGAAGAGTCATAGTTGCAGCAGCTCTGAAAAAGTGTGAAGAGAAGCAACGTCATTTTCGCCGGATTAACTGCATTACAAGCAGACGCTACTGGGGCTTTGGTGTCATAAAAGGACTTTATGTTTGGTAGTTGGTATACAGACTGTGACTTGGTTAGCACGTACATTGGAGTTCGTATCCAAACGAAAACAAAAAAGTCATAATCTTTCTGACACTGGAAAAACCACCTATCAAAATGTGAGAGGCTTTGTAAGAGATTTCAAAACGAGAAATGAATCCGCCTGCAGCAGTGACAATGGTAATCTAGTAATCCGTTCGTGTCAACAAGAATGCTTAAAAGAGTAGCAGCAGTTAGTAGGTACAAGATTTTTCAGTTATGTGAATTATGGCGTTTTCAGATTCAATAACTTATGCAAATGTAATCCATTTCTACACAAACTTGGCTCAGGTAGCGCAATCCATATAACCACGTCTACCAGTCCGTATCTTAAAACCAAAATTATTTAAAAACCATTTCACTTCATAGGGAATATAATAATATGTCTACACTTACACTAGTGCATTTTAACGATGTCAGTGTGAAACAAAAACTACTGTCGATGGAAAAAGAAAGACAATGACCATACGCGAATCCAATAATACGCTGGATCTCCTTTTGCAAAATATCTAACTTTTCACTCATGTCATTTGGTACCAAAAGTTATGAACAGAACCAATAGGACTTGAATAAGCCGACATAAATAAAGCTGAAAAATTGATACATACGTACAAGTAAAGCTACATAACTAGATTTATGCTCCAAGTAACTTGACTATTTATACTACTACTACAATCGATACTTCAGTTTATTTTAACTTTTATTATTGTGAACAAAAAATTATATAATTCATAGTTTGGTATGTAATTCATGGTAGTAAAGCATTTCGAAAATTGATATTAACTCAGCTTAATAAATATTTGTTCACATAAAATTATAGACTAAAATAGTTCATTAACGTCACTGGGAAAACTGAAAATCGTCTTACAAAAAAATGAAAAAAATTAACCACACGAGACCATTAAGTTCTTACCATAATAACTTTTAAAAGAAATTATGAGGTTGTTGCTGTTGGTGCGGTTGATGAAGAATAGGTAAGGCCTGCCTTTGTTGCGGTGGAGGCAGGTGATAATGATACTGGTGAGGATGAGTCATTGGAGCTAATGGAGCTGGAGCTTGTCTTGGAAGCTGTTGATACTGATAAGCCTGTATCTGAACCGGAGGTTGAGGTTGTGCTTGAATTGGAGGCTGTCTTCTTCGCAACGCTTGATTTCGAATGACCCAGTCGTACTGATTGTCATTTTGAAAGCCCGAGCGGTTGAACAAGTTGAAGAAAAGATTGTGAAGATACTTGTAATTGGGCTCATCAGTGAATTCCAAGCTTCGACAATAGTTCACATAGGCCTGGAACTCTGGGGGACAACCGGAACACAAAGCCACCGAGCTGATGCCGTTCTTAATCTCCAGAAGCTAAAAGAAAAATAATCCAACTCATCATGCATCACTTAATTTTTTATTTTTTTTACGAGTTTGATTTATATTCAAATATTTCAACTTAAAATACCCTGTGGCTGTCATTAATTCCCATTACGAAATTATCCGGCTTGATATCACGATGGACAAAGCCCTTGGAATGAACAGCCTCCAAACGATTCACTGCTTGGCACCCAATCAACAACACAGTCTTCAAAGTGAATCTTCTTTTGCAGAAGTTGAACAAGTCTTCCAAAGACGGTCCCAATAAGTCCATCACCATCACATTGTGAAACTCTAAAGAGCCGTGCCACAGAATTCTTGGAAATCCGTCCTTGAGCTTCAGTAAATGGTAAAGCTTCTTCTCCTGATGAAGCTGAGGGTGCGGGCACTTCTTATCTTCGAACTTCACAGCAACAACCTGTCCAGTCTGCATAACCTTTCCTCTGTAAACAGTTCCAAAAGTTCCACCTGCAATCTTGTTTTCAATGTTGACGACACCATCCTCCCATTCGATAGTCGCCGGAACAGGAGAGCCCTTACTGTCGGACTCACTCGTAGTTTGAATTTCAGCTGGCTTTCCTGCGAATATGAAAATCATCTTATAATTGCTAAACTCAAATAATTAATCATAATTATATTATTACTCACAATTATTAGTTCTTACCCAAATGCCAATTCATGTTTGTGTCCATCTTAAAGGTCACACAGAGTTTTATAGCCTCTCAGAGTAGCTTCCGATGGTACACTCAATTTTCTCCGACGACTCCTCCAAATTCAAGGTTGTGGACTCCTTCTCAAAATCTTCAAATTCTAAACAATACGTAGCGTTCTAATTAAGTCAATAATGGAAGTAATTTTATCCGCCTATAGAATCCATCATGAGATCAATAATTTATTACTGCATCAAAAAAAACTAGAATTAGCTAGATTTAAAATTGGTTTTGGAAAATTGGAAATTATTTCGTAATTATTTGTAAACAAAATCAGCTAAATAAAACGACAAAAAAGCATTTCAACTTGCATCAGCAACAGTAACATCCAAAAAAATGCAATGTTTGATCCTATTTAACCGCCAACAACTGAAACTGAACCGAACCAAAACAAGTAAAACAAATCAACTCAACGTATTCCCATCCCAAAAAAGAAAAGACTCGAAGAACGAAGCAGAAATAGGTACGGCAAATAATAAAAATGTAAGAATCTAAAGATTTAAGATATCGGCATCCAACTACCTAATTTGCATGACAAGACAAACAGGAGCAGGAGACTGCAAAGAAGAGAAGCTTGAGCTTCGAACCCAATTTCACTCTTCGTCTTGTCTCTTCACATTGCAATGTTATAGGTAGGTACTTACAGCTTATATTTTAGCTTTACTTTACGCGATATGTGACTGGAACTGGAACAAGAATATTTTTCCCTTATCAAAATGATTGTCTCACTAGAACATAAAATGAATGATGATGATGATTACCGCCTTTCTAACTGTTTACATACAACTGCAAGTAAAATGAACTGTGACTTAAATCTTGTCCTTGACTTGAGCTTTATTAATAAATGTTAATTTACATAAAGCTTAAAAGTATGCTTCATCACTTCAGAGTTCAGAAAAATGAGGAATGAGTCATGACTTTTGAGAATAGCTACGTGTAATCGTGCTCGGCTCATATTCGTTCCGTTGTCGTCGTCGTTGCAGCTTCAAGCATTTTACTTTGACTATGAATGCATATTTCCAACAAAAAAATTTAAAAAAATATGATCCTGACCTCATGCAAACTGCGAATGGCAGTGCTTTGCATTTAAATAAGTTTTCCCCAACCCCGAGAAACTTTGATGCAACGCAACGTAAGCAATAGATAGATATCCTAAGAGTTGACCAAAAAATATTTATATGCACATTTTTTAATTTCCATCATAATACCTACAATACCCGAAACCTACGTATATATAATTGATGAAGGAATGAGTTTTCAATTTGCACAGTACAGACTTCCTACGTACAACTACAAGAAATATAATTCGTTTTCTATTATCACTACTATCTCATGAATTTTAAGTCAGGTTTTAAAGATTGAGTCCTTAAACGCATAATCTAACATTTTTATTCGTTCGATCCGCCAAATTTGAATGACCTGATTTCTTCATTTTTTATTTAAATTGGCAAAATACACTTCAGTTGGAGCCTATATTCAAGTTCATAATAGTCCTTCACAAGAACGTGGTCCCCACTCCCTAAACTAAAATCAACATTCTAATAGACTAACTGCACTGATTTGTGTGAGCATACCTTTACAATTAAGTAAATAAAACGAGAAGCACGACATATGACATACCTACAAAAGTTTTCCATTCTAAATATTTTATTTCTTCCAAAATTCCCTGGTCCCCCTCTACGGATTTTTTTAAATCAGGAATTTTTACCTAAAAAGTAAAAGGAGGGCAAAAATGAAAATGTCAAAGATTTAAATAAAAATCCATCATGAAGAAGGTTAAATATTTTATGAACTTAATGATAAGACTTAAACTCACAAAAAATATTTTTATTTCTACTCTACAGCAATCCAACATTTCATTTCATTGCGCATTCATTCGGGTCTCCTTGAAAAGCGTTCTTGGAACTGAATAGTATAATATCGTCTTTGTCTTTCGGTGTAATTCTCGGGATTCACAATCACAAGAAGCAGTGACATCGAGTAAATACATCTCAGATCGCCATTGGAAAAACGTGCCTAATAATGCAAATAAATGTTAGTTAAACCAAGCCAAGCCAAGCCACCTGCTACCGCTGTACCTAAAAGTAACGTCTTTTTTATTTCTCAGCTTGAAATATTTTTGTACCTCCTTCGTTGGATCTCTCCTCGTCTTGGTCCTCCACTCGGTTTCGGCTTGGTCGTAAGTAAAGTAAATGCTGGCTGGCATATCATACCGTTCATAAATCACGTCACTGGGCTCGCGGAGCTAAATATGGAATGAAAATATTTTGCAATGGCAATGGTAATAGCAAAGGAGAATTTACCTACATACTTTTGGCTTTTATTTTCAAGAAAAAATTTATAGATGTCGAAACGTCGATGACACGCCGCACCGCACTCCTCTCCTCTACTCCTGTATATTTGACCCAATTTTATTTTATCTGGGCGAATACTATAAATGTGAGACTAAAAGAGAAAAAAACCGTTCACGCTTTTGGGGCAATGCATTTTTCATGTCAGCTCAATTTACGAATTTGTCAAAAAGTTTGAGTTATATTTTAAATCTTGAAATGAAGCTTTCACAAGTCATTTTCAAATGAATACGTAATAAAAATTCGGGGGAAATCATAAAAAAAGATGTGAAAGATTTAGAACTATGAATATGGACTAGGACCGACACATTTATTTAGGAGCGAGTCTCTTTTAAATTTTTAGCTTTACTTATGTCGCATCTGCTGCTTACAATGCAAAAACTATTTGTCCATCAACCAGTAAAAGATGCAGGATGCAGTGTATTAAGTAGCCGGAGCTACAAAGTCCTTTTGGGAAATGAATAAATGTTCCAAATAAATCTGTACTTCGTTGGATTAACATTGTAGTATTTTTTCATGGTCGTTTTTATCTCATCTGAACTCTGATCTCAAAATATTCTCCCACCGTCTTTTCTTTCTTCGTCGGCTGAGACATGCTTACTTAAAATATGATTTAAATAATGACAAGAGAAATTCATCAAAGAAAAAAGGAATGAAAACTTTTTAAAAGGAAAACCAAGTAAGGAGGGAGTTGATGCGAGTGACATGTACAAGACTGGCTGCTGCGTATTTTTTATGCTTGAGTGAAATTTTTTAAAGCTACAATTCATTTTGTTAATGCAAAAAAGAACATCACTTTCTTACAAACAGGACTTTCCCACTTCTGCTTCACATCTTTCTTTAGGATTTTTCCGGTGGTTGGTTGGGTGGTCTCATTTATGATGACATTTTTTGTTATTATTCTTCAAAATTGCTTTAACTTGTTTTTGCGGTCCACATCTAAACGCGCGGACCTCTTCAATTCTAGACAAAAATGTCAACATTTGGATTAGTTTTGTGCGACTTATTTCAGAGGAAATGTATGCTTCAGAAAGTATATACAAACAAGAGAATCTCTTTTGTCCTTGTCCTTTTCACTCTCCCAGCCAAAATGGCGACCTTATTGTTTTCACCCTTCCATGGACCCGGACCTAAACGCACATCATTCCACATCTTTTTCTATCACTTTCTCACCGCATATGTTGCTTACTTGACATTGTGTATGGTGTGTGTCCAGTAGTGCCCCATCCTTTGACAGCATCTGGCCTTCTTCCCAATAAAATTCCCCTTAACAATTTTTATGCTGAACTCCATGGTGGAAGGATCCGTTTTATTAATACTTTCCCATCTTTCAGACTTCAGAAAGCTAGAAAAAATACACAAGGACAAACAAAACACTAGAAACTTTGTCCTTCCATTATCCAACTGCAACAAAACCCACTTGACCACTTTCTTTCTCTTGTTGTTCCCATTCCTCCAATCCATTTTTCTCTTCTTCATTCCGATAGTTTTTACAATCCAAGAGACTCAGAGTCGTCTAGAAAGAAACTTTGTATCAGTCACAGCCACAGCAACAGGGTCATCCTCGTTTTTACAATGGAAATTATGGCCCTGAGAACACACTCACAGTCAGTCAGATGGGCAAGAAAAACCGCAATCCAAAAGGAGTAACACTACCGGATGGAATAGCATCTGCTGCTTTTCTCTTACTTCTTTGTCTTTCTCCATTATGCAACAATAATAGAACATGAAGAAAAAACACAAGAAAGGAAGAAAAATGACAACATCTGTAAGCTCCACTTTTTTCCTTGAGCTGATTGTGAGTTGAGTGAAGGAAAAGGGTCGATTTTCATTTTACTATTCTTGGGATGTTGGAGTAGTAAAAAAAGGAATTATTTGGCATTTTCTGGTTCCTACTGCTGTTGCTCTGTTGAAGTTAAAGCTTTCGTGCTTATAGGATACCGGAAATGGAATGGGCTTTAAAGGGCAGGTGGCAAAGAGAAAGTGTGGGTTTAAATTATAAAGGGGAATTCTCTCCCAATTATTTCGGACTAAATTAATGAATTTAGTTAGTAATGAATAAAATCAAGAAAAAATTTAAAAAATACTTCTAATATTATTTTACAAAAGCCCGAGAACATGCGGGTTTTAAATGAGAACCTGGGTACTTCCCATCACCAGTGAAACCTTTGGTTTTTAGCTTTAGTTGGTTGGCTTTGGCTTGCCATAATTTTAAAAGTTTCCTCACGTTCCAGCAAAATTTT
Organism: Seira musarum; assembly: GCA_027743895.1. Lineage (NCBI taxonomy): Eukaryota > Metazoa > Arthropoda > Collembola > Entomobryomorpha > Entomobryidae > Seira > Seira musarum. The sequence goes on along the minus strand of JAHZMX010006442.1, from coordinate 5,758 downwards.
CTTCTTGTGTTATTGTGTCCACCCAAGGATTCATATATTTTTTTCTTCCTTTTTTCTAGGCCGTGATCAATAGTACACTGACACCAGGGATGAATTTCACAAAGACCTCCCAAAAATTTGGACAATGGTCGGATGTCAGAGCGAACACAGTGTACGGTCTAGGATTCCCCTCCGAAGCGGAATTGAATAAGGTAAGGAAACAGTACAGAAAGTAAAGTGAATTGACTAACCATTATAATAGATAACTTTATACCATGTCGGTATTTTTCTTTCCTGTGTCATCAAAATCTATAATAAAAAATAATGCAGCATCTGAATCTTTCTCCCTCCTTCCCCCAAAAAAATATTCATATTACTCCTGAGTGGTGAAAAGTTTCCTTTTTTTCCAGAATGACACTATATTGTATTATGCATGAATGAACTGGAAAGGGGACGTTTACCCTGGTGAAAAAAAGACTGCATTGCATTAAGCCTCCCGAAAGGATTCGATGAAACGGAAGTGGCCATGAAGAATTCATAGAAACAACAAAACTTTTTTTGTCCATCCTGCATTTTTCCACTACATTACACTTTCACTTCTGCTTCTCAACAATGAAAAAAGTTGTAAACAGGTACCTCCGCATAAAAACCTACTGACAGCAACTTCCTTAGGCCATGGCACATCATGGCGTACTTGCATGTGTTACCCAAAAATTTTAATGAACTTTACCTTTACTTTAATAAACTTATAGTATTTCACAATTTGAATAAGTAAATTTTGTGACCCCGAAATCTCTACTCTATTCTCTAAAATGGATTCCTTACATTGCAATTTGGTGTAGAATACATTTCACATTTACATTTGGTGTAGAATTAGAATACATTTGTAAAATTTCATTGAAAAATTCCAATCCTATCAGGAGTTATTCATTTTTGAATTTCTTGAAATTAAAACAGCCTTAACTTTAGACTACTTCAACCAATTAGGCCCAAATCACACATTATGGTTTTGCATATGACATAGAGTATGTGTGCCTAATTTCATGAAAAAATGTCAATCCTAGCCGAAGTTATGACTTCATTAATGTCAGTTTCTAAGGGCGTGTTGGTGCTGCCACCCCTATTTCTCGTGACCCCTTGGTCCGATGAAGCCCAAAATCAAATGGGATCGTACTGAATGCTCAAGGAATATGTGTACCAATTTTCAGCCCGATATCTTTATTCTAGCGAGCGTAATCGTGCTAACGGACAGACGGACCGACGGACAAAGATTGGGAGACGGACACAGGCAATCACATAAGACCATGACTGTTGCCATGGCCTAAAAATGAAAGTCTTTTTTGGATGAAGATGAGATGCGATGCGATGTGATGTCCAGACCAAAAAAATTTACATGTGCAGTTGGCAGGTGTACAGGATAGCCACGGCCACCACGATCATTCATGAGTCAGCAAAGGACGAGCAAGGTACCTTGCTTAGCTTGCATTGCAATGGACATACCGACATACCTAATATTGCATGTTTCTGGAAGAATCCGGATCTGGATAAAATGTGGATTGTGGTTTCATTCTGCTTCCTTCCACTTCCCAATTTTGCGCTTTTATGAAGTGAAGATTCATAAAATTTTATGGAGGTTTTAGAACCATCATTTCCTTTCATTGGGTACATATGCATAAACAAACGGTTATGTAAATTGTAAATTACATGCGCACGATAAATATTTTCCCAGCTTGGATTTGAAAATTTTAATATTTGCGGGAGTTTGGTCTTACAACCTCCAAAAATGGATTCTGAATCTTAGGGCGCAATGGCGCAAATACCGTTTCGGTGACTTTATCTTGTGAACAAAACCTTAATCATAATAATGAAAGAAAGGGCAATTGAATTTACGTTTTGAGAAATGTGTGGTTTTGTTGGAACACAAACAAAAAACACTTTTTGTAGAAGTGACGAAATGGAAAGTAAAAATTCAAGTGACGCTTGGCATAAGCTTTTTCTAGCATCCATAAATTTTATTTTTTTCCATGAATTTTTTTAGATAATGGTAATGGCTCTTTGTACACTCATACTCGTACTTTGTACTCGGTATTCCTTTCGTAATCTAATATTGCCCAAGTCCAAATCTATTTATATTTTTCTTTTAAAGAGAAGAATGAAAGCTGTTGATGCTAGTTATATAAAAGCAACACGAAATATCCATATCTCAGGTTTGGCTTAGGATAACTTGATAAATAGTAATGGACATAATGAGCCTATTGTGTTGTGTCTGATGTGGATCTACAATCTACAACTTGGAACAACCCTTCAGAGAAAATTGTTATTGTTATTATGGGCTTCATATAACTTTTTTTTCATGTTGATATGTAAATATTGTTGCTTTCTGAACTCCACCGGGAAATAATCTACACGGACCATCGCGTCGACCACAAAAAGCGAGCCAAAATAAACCACAAAAGTCCATTTTCCTGTTTTAAAAAAAAAACACTCGTGGACTGGAATGAGAGTTGTTAGTGCAAATGAGAATGAACTTCCTTTTCCTTTCGCATATGAAAATCACGGAGATTGAACATGACATGGTAGTGTCGTGTTGTGTTCCGTTTCACATTTTGCTGCAGGTTGTAGTTGTAGCATGTCAAGAGTTATATTGTTTTAAGCTCTAAATACGTTCATTTCCGGTTGGATTAAGCCAGGCATCACTGCAGTGCAGTGGACTTAAAGTTCGGAATTAACGTTGCGCATTCATTTTGCAAATAAAGTGCGCGTGTGGGTAGAAAAAAAAAATCCAAATCCTGAGAATACAATTTGATTCTAATCCGATTCGATGGACACTTCTACAAAAGTAGCAGTTATTTTCAATCTTTTTGTCATGAATGAAACTGGACAAAGGGTTCTAATGACATTTTCCACTTCCAGCTGTAAATGATCCGGAAAACTGAAATGGAAGTCCGGTCGGAGCTGTCTGTAGAGACCGGTGTCACTATTATCCTGTTTAAAGTTTCAGGAAGGAAACGGATACGGATAGTCATTTCCCAAAGCGTTTTTAACTGATCTGATCTGTATCTTTTTCCATTCCAATGTGCATTCCTATACGTATCAAACAAAAAAAACATGGTAGTATACTTAGGTCCAGTCGAGTAGTTTACTTTTTTGTAAATAATCCAATTGGGAAATTCTTACTTTATTTCGCAACATCCTATTTGCTCAAACTGAGAAAGTGAGTGTCGCTTCCCCACGCTCTATTTACGACCTGTAAAAAGAGACGGATGGATAGACAAAGATAAAAGAGTAAAGTAGGAGACTGTGGGAATAAAAAATACGGTATAATAGTGGGAGGTAGTTTTTTAAGAGTCGCTGTAGAAAGTGGAAAATGCTACGTAAATGAAGTGACAAAGAGAAAGTCATTTGGGGATTTGGGAGGAAATTTTAACCTTTTTCTGTGAAACAAGTTGACAAAGACTCCCGTTTTATGTTTGTTTGCTGAGTATTTGGTTGTGTGGGAGTTGATCGGTCATTGGCACGTCAAATGTGACTTTTTGTCCACATATTATATCTAGTGATGTCATATCCTAGGATATAAAAAGTCTTTTGTCAAATCGAATAAAACGAATCAAACGACATTATGACATGATCACATTGTGGATAGTGAATCTTGATATCTGCGCTACAGATTTCGCAAACTCATGATCAAAGTAATAATTGCCTTTCATAACAAAAAAAATCACATAATTTTACTGTATTCTCTATTAAACGGAAATAAGTATCTATGCTGCTTATGCAATACGGAACATATTTGATAAGTCCCACCATTTTTATCATTATAAAGATATTGAAATTCTGATACTACTTACATTCTCGCACTGTCACGTTCCAAAAATACTTAAAATATTTTTGCCCCTTCAAAAGGGAATAGTAACTTACAATTACAAAAATTCAAATGGTCAAACATGACCTAAATAGTTATCGACTTTAATTCAAAAGCCTCACATCTTATTTAGATCTTCATATGAGCTCAAAGTCGGCTACGGAAGCGATAGAGTGGAGTCAAGAGTAATTTTTTAGTACTGAATGAAACGATGTTGGCGCGAGCACCCACGCGTTTTCTTTCTTTACGATTTCGTTTATTGATCTCAGCAAAAGGAATAAAATGTATTATTATTCTTGTAAAACTTTGTTCTATTGCTTGAAGCATCAAAGAAATCCGCAACAGCAAAGAAAAAGCAACACCAATTCCTTGTTCCAGTGAAAATGACAATTTCAAGTAGAACGCCTCTCCACTCTCGAATCTTTAAGCTGGAGTAATACGGCTGTATTGACGCAATCTTCCTACAAATTACCATCACATCGCCCGCATTTGTATGAAGTACTTACTATTTTGAGAGTTCTTTACGAGAAGAAGAGAAAATGTATATAAAAATGTATTCATTCAAGAGATTTGTTTTTGTTTACTTCGTTTGAGATGTGGAATTTTCCCAAGCCAGGAAGGAACCCATACAAAAAGCTCAAATCTCATCTCATGCATTTTACATTTTCTTCCTCGCACTTTATCTTTTCCTCTATTCCTACCATTCTAACTCCCATCTTAAATGATGATGAGAAGAAGGATAAAAGCAGAAAGATTTACATTTCTCCTTTTGCTCGCTGGCTAAAATGAGATCTACAATAAAGTACAGAATAGTTTATGACATGCAAATTTACTCGAACCCGAACCTTCTAGTGAGAAGTGTTTCAGTGTGCCCCGAAATTGAGTATTTTTTTTAGGAAAGCTATGAGGACATGATGTGCTCGCGATCGCAAATTGGCAGTCTTATAGCTTACAAAACGTACCTTAGGTACAACTACTTTTACAAGAGCTGTTGTCCAGTCAGGCTTGGACTTACAGGCTAGAGAAAGGAATTCTGGAAAGTGTGGAAGAAACGAGCTACGAGCTGACTGAATTGTTCTTTTAACGTTTAAAATGGGATCATCTCTAAAGAAGTAAGGAAGAGTCGTTGATCCCATTTGTTTTTTAGGAGAAAGAAAGACAATGGACTCACTAGACTGGACTGAAGTCGGGTCGGATGTACTAAAAAGTCTTGTTTTTTTTGCTACTGGTACATGAGATCGCATGTTAAATGCAATGCAAGCTGTGCACTTTCCCCTGCAGGAAAAAGAGAAGAGCAACTTGTTTATCAACATGAATTCAGTAATCCAACACAAGTTTTTTTTCTAGGAGTTTTTGGATCTGGACGTAAAAAATATGGGAGCAGAGGAAAAGAAATTGTTATTATTATTGTGTGCCATGATGGCATTCTATGCAATGACTGGCTTGCTTGGATGTGATGTGGGTGCTTGTTTCCTTACTCCTTTTCAAAACAAGTGCAGTCGATTTTTGTGAGGAGGAGGGAAACTATCAAACTAACGATGTCGAAAGATGGAGTAATGCCGTACTGTACCCGCATGTACGTACATACGACTACAATTCAACAGTCTTGTTCTTGTTGAATTAGGAAAGAGTTATTCTTTTTGTTCATGAAGTTGTTTTATGGAAAAATCTTTTGAACAATAAAAAGTTGTTTTAAAAAGTTCTTGTTGCCTGAATAGTATTCTCACTAGGGAAGCTCATGAACTGATAGGCGAACTACGACAAGTGAAATATCAAGTCTGGGGTAATTCGTAGCGTAGATTACGAATCCGGTGTCATCTAACCGTCAATAGCATTCCCTGAATTGATTTTTGTAACTCAATGTCAATCTACATACAACCCAACACATTTTTACTGCCAAGATACCATTGTAATACC